>JAULBP010095595.1:0-11523 GCA_032355345.1 Lepetodrilus pustulosus | reverse complement strand
TCGCGTTGGCGTTCTGTTTTAGGGGGCATTGTGCCGTGTTATGGGGCGTTGTGTATTAGTCACATAGTAAAGTTAAGCTATATGCCCATAAGACAACTGTACTAAACTAAAATATACAGATATAATAGTAAAACTACACCTTGTGATAATACTGTGGTGCTATACAACGTCAGCTTTTGGGGAAAAGATGTCGATGTTTGAAGATTTACGTCCCTTAGAATCCCGCTATGAACAGTTGATGAAAATAGGTCCTCAGAATATGTAAACAAACATGCATTGACCAGCTGTTGAGGTGCGTAATATATCGAGCTGATAACCATTCCGGGACAATAACGGGCAAGTTCACACATTTATTTCGGCATTTTAGGTACGATTTACCAAATGCGCCACAGGATTAATAGAATACGATTGTGAAAACAAGGGAAATGCCATTTCTATAATGGCAAATAAACATATCACTGTTCACGTCTTCAGCTAATTCAGAATGAAGGTTGTTTAAAAAATCCAATGAATGAACTACTATGTTGATATAGTCGTATTTTTCGAAGCAGTAGCAAAAATAAATATGTATATTTCCATTTTAATATAAGGATTTATTGTTTTCTCATACATGCTACTACGCCAACACGAAATGGTTCTATGAGGAAGCTCAATATACAACCTTTCAAATAATTATTCATCCTGACACAGCAGTTGGAAAATGGTGACAAGTGAACAACCTAGGGGCTTGGGCATGTGTTTCAGAGGATGTATGTAACTATTCCAACCAACACCTACCCAAGAAGACTTGACTGCTGTCCACAAGATGGTCTGTCATAGACTGGCGAAGGTTGTTGAATGTTTGTTCCAATAGTTCCACCTTGCTGAAATCACGTTCATCAAAATATGCATGTGTAATCAGCTCCAGCTTGGCCTTAATCAGTCCATAGAGTGGCTGAAACAGAACACCATACAAACTCTTAATTAGTCCATAGAGTGGCTGAAACAGAACACCATACAAACTCTTAATCAGTCCATAGAGTGGCTGAAACAGAACTCCATACAAACTCTTAATCAGTCCATAGAGTGGCTGAAACAGAACACCATACAAACTCTTAATCAGTCCATAGAGTGGCTGAAACAGAACACCATACAAACTCTTAATCATTCCATAGAGTGGCTGAAACAGACCACCATACAAACTATTAATCTCCATAGAGAGGCTGAAACAGAACACCATGTAATCTCTGACTCAGTCGGTAGAGCGTTGGACTCACAATCCAGCAACTCGGTTTCGATCGACATGGTTCTGTTTCAATGGCGCCCAACGTGTATTCGAGTTGTTCTTGGTGCATTACTTGCTGAATTGTCCCACAGAGAATTCCTAGCTCCCTGGTGGCTCAGATGTGACTGAATTAGTGACTCGAGTGCTTTGGTTTTCGATCAGAAAGTTTGATCATCGGGAACAAGTTGGGGTCTTTCTGGGGTATAAGCCCAGTAGCCTACCGGTATTACCTACATAAGTGGTACATGATGGTAGTACCTAGATAAGTGGTACATGATGGTATTACCTACATAAGTGGTACATGATGGTAGTACCTACATAAGTGGTACATGATGGTAGTACCTACATAAGTGGTACATGATGGTAGTACCTAGATAAGTGATACATGATTGCAGTACCTAGATAAGTGGTACATGACAAAAAGCTAAATGGTACATTGAAAGGACAAAGGACATACCAATCTGCTGAGGACACAAACACTCTTCTGAACTGTGCTTCTGGTTACATCAGCGGTCTTGTGCAGCAGTTTCTGTCAAAATAATATAACAAATAGTTTCTGTTTAATATAACATAACAAATAGTTTCTGTCAATATAATAATAATAAAACAAATAGTTTCTGTCAATATTTAAGGAATGACAGCTTTATGGCCTGTTATGTTTTGTCATGTTCTGTGTAACCATGGTAACCGTGTTGTTATTTAACACCCAATGCTTGGAAACCGCATGACTTCGGCTTTGATTCCATAACCGGAAAACAAGTATATATGCTATCTCGCAAACAACATGTCATATAGTATTTTCCTAACAACATGTCATATATATATAAAATTAAAACTATAGTGTTATAGGTTATCTGTTGGATATTACATCTCCCACCAACTTAGTATTAAATTCCCAAGGCATGTTCCTGAATAATAAACTTTCATAAGATTAACCATACAAAAATGTTATCCTTTATCTTAATGAAATAATATATATAATATACCATCATGTTCTTATTTGCCTACTGGCTTTCCAAAGTAACCATAACTAAAATGTTCATTTGTGCATGTCTATGCCAATCTTGAAAACAATTATATCACTTGACTGTCCTCATTAAAGGTACACATAGTATAGCAAACAATAATTGTGTAATCCAACACTGAAACTTTGAATAACATTAAATGTCATTCCCCATATTTGTTCTAATCGTAATCGACATAATTAGTGTAAACATGGAAATAATATTGATTTCCTTTCTCTCTTTTCGAACTCATGTACACATCATTATGTAGTCACTGAATCTCACTGGCGGTTTCGTTGTCCTCTGAGATGTTCGCACATTGTCAGTTTCACCTGGTATTATACCACTGTCAATTGTACATTCTGGTGTGTTCGAATCACAGTTCTCAATACAGTCACTACTTTCCACACTCTTTTCTTCTTCAGAGAGATGGAATGGTGCAACCTTGAAATTTGAAGAATTTCTCGTTGTAGTTTTAAGTTCTCTACGTGCAGTTATCATACTGCCTTTCCGTGCTACCACTGTGTATGGTTTCGGATTGAATGCTGGAGTAGATTTGTCCAGTTGTGGCTGTTTCACTAGCACAGTATCACCTTCCTTCAGTGTACAGTTCTTAGTCAGTCTCTTTTCATCAGCATAACGTTTCATCTTCATCTTGCTGATGTGGTCCATCATTTGAATGTCTGCTTTGAGATCACGCACTCTTGGAAGTCTCATTTCAGGTAACTGGATCTTCATCTTCCTGCCATACAGTGCTTCAAACGGAGATACTTTGGTAGTTGAGTGGGGTGTCGCCCGATAGTTCCTTAGAAACCCACTCAGTTCTTTCTTCCAGTTTTGTCTTCCAACAGCTGATGTCTGGATACATTTCTTCAGATTCTTCATAAAGCGTTCCACTTCTCCATTGGCTTCTGGCCATAGTGGTGTAATCTTCTGATGTTTGAATCCCATGCTTTCAGCATACTGGGGGACCATTATCCGACTTTATCTTTACAGGAATACCATGTCGAGAAAGTATTTCATGAAGCTTTGGCAAAACACTTCGTGATGAAGTAGACGATACAACTTCAACTTCTGGATACCGACTATAGTCATCGATCACCACCATAAGATAGTCCTTAGATCCTGGTATCGGACCCATGAAATCCATTGATAATTCCTCCCATGGACATTGATGAGTTGGTTTGATGGGCTCCCTGTGTAGTGGCTTATCTGTTACTGCTTGACAAGGGAGACAACCCTTGATTGTCTCTTCTGCGAGTATGTCAATCCCAGGAAACCAAACCATTTCTCTGAGCAACTGCTTTGTTTTCACAATACCTTGATGACCGACATGTGCCAAGTTGACAGCTTCCTGTCGAAATGATTGCGGAATGACCAGTCTCGTCCCCCTGATTATCAGTCCATTGTAAACCGCAAGTTCGTCCTTTACCTTTTCATAGTCAGCCAACTCGGAGAACCATTGTCCAGTCTCTATGGCCCTGGTCAGCTTCTGCATAGTTGTGTCACACTGTGTTGCACACATATTCAAGTGTGCGTGCCATGGGTACAGAGTTCACACACACAAATTGAATGTATTCTTCCGCGATACTTTCCGTTTCAGCACAATGTTGTGGGTGTCGGCTGATGTAGTCAGCTGGGTTAGCTTCATTATTGCCTGGTTTGTAGATGGGATTCATGTAGTATGAAGATAGCCTGATCCTCCATCGCTCTATTCTTGGTGATGCCTGCTTCTGACTTTTGAAGATACCAAGTAATGGCTTGTGATCTGTTACAACTGTAACCTTGCCTCCAAAGGTGAACAGATGAAAATGTTCAGTGCCCCATACAACAGCAAGCATTACACGTTCCGTCTGTGAATACCGTACCTGGATTCAGTGTCCGTTAATGCACGACTACCGTAGGAGATCACCTTTCCTTCTTGTGTTAGGATTGCACCCAACCCTGTGGGACTTGCATCAACAATGATTTCTGTTTGCGTGGATGGATCAAAGTATGCGATTACCTTCGCACTCGTCAGAGCGTCTTTCAAGGCTCAAACTGCTGTGTCCTGGTCCTCTCTCCACACCCAAGGCTGATTCTGATGTGTCAGTAGTCGAAGCGGTTTTGTGATTTCTGCATATCTTGGAATAAACCTGGTTAGGTATTGGGCCATGCCCAATAGAGATTTGACTTCTGATACACTGCAAGGTTTATCTATCTGGTCTATTGCTTTCACTTTCTTCAGGTCTGGGTGTACACTGTAGTACACGATGTTTCGAGAAAGTGTGTCCGAAGTATGTGATTTCATCCTTTCCAATTTCACATTTTCCTTTGTTTAGTGTTAGTCCGTTTTCCTCTAATCTTTTCAGCACTTCCCGGAGTGCTTTATCATGCTCCTCCCGGTTTCTGCCATGCACCAAGATGTCATCTGAGATGTTGGTTGCTTTTGGAATGTCACTGATCACTTCCTTGATTTCGTTTTGGAATATCTCGGATGCTGCATTGATACCAAACGGAAGTCTCTTGTATCTTCGTAGTCCTGCATGTGTGGAGAATGTTGTTAGGTAGCGACTCTCCGGGTGAAGTTCTAGTTGATGATATCCAGCTTTTCGGTCTAGCTTACTAAAGATGGTCGATCCATTTAGATCTGCAATTATGTCATCAATCGTTGGCATGATGTGTTTTGTCCGCTGAATTGCTTCATTCACAGACCTCATGTCCACACATATGCGAGCACCACCCGACTTCTTCGGCACTACCACAATTGGGCTCACCCATGGAGTTGGTCCATCCACCTTCTCTATAATGTCCATGTTTTCAAGCTTTTCTAGCTCTTCCTCCACATTCTTCCTCACATGAAATGGAATCCGCCGGTGGGGTATTGATTTAGGCTGTACAGTTTCATCCACATGGAGTTTGATCTGTTTTCCCTTGAGCTTGCCGATCACAGAAAACAATTTCGGAAAGTCATCAAGAATGTCAGTTGTGCACTGTGCTTCTGGTGTGATACATCTATTCACATTAAGGATTCCAAGTTCTTCGGCAGTTCTCAAACTTATTAGATTTCCATAATTCCCTTTGATTATGTAAAAGTTTGTGTTACATGTGGAATCGTCCAGTTGTGCACATGTTGAGACAACTCCCATTACCGGTAAAGGTGTTCTTAGTCCATATGGGTAAAGTATCTTCTTTGTAGGCTGCATCGTCTTCATAGCTTCCATACCGAATTTCGATCTGTATGTGTTTTCATCCAGAATGTTTACACTTGTACCTGTATCCACCATCACATTCACTCTTACCCCATCTATTTCTATAAGTCTGCTTGGAATTCCCCTTTTTGCGTACTTTGGACATAGTATATACCCACTCATCGTCACTTTCTTCATCCATGATTCCAGAATGGTTCTGATTAACTCGATGCACCCTGTTATGTTCATCTGAACTGTTCATACCCCTACATATTCTTCCAAAATGGTTTAACTTTCCGCACTTATTACACCGTTTGCCCTTTGCTGGGCACATTTTCTCATGGGGGTACTCGAAACCACAGTTATGGCATTTAGATTTGGATTTCCTTACATACGACTCCTTTCTGAATGTACCTCTTCTACTCTTCGAGCTTTGAGTAGCTCTATACCGAGATCTTGGTTCAAAATGTCTTTCACGTGACCTCGATCCCCTCCCCTGGATTGCGTTCACTCTATGACCACCAGTCTCTAAATCACTAGCCTGTGCCTCGCATCTTTCAATATCCCGACCCGATTGCAGAAGTTTTTCCAAGTCATAATTTTCACGTAGAGCCATTCGCCGGAGTTTTTGCGATTTGCAATGTAAAACTATTTGAGAAGCTATTTCCCTGTTATCTTCAAAGTCACATGTCTGAGCTAAATTTCTGAGCCGTGTATAGTAAGCATCAAATGTCGCATTTTCCTCCTGAACAGCTTTCCGGAAGTTGTGCTGACCTCATATGTTGTGCTGACAGACAATTTAAAATGTTCACTGAGTTTGTCTACTGCTAATTGATAATATTTGTCACCATCCACATCCGTCAACGTGTTAAAAATGTCCTCGACATCGGATCCTGCGTATGTCAACAAAAACGTCCGTTTTCGTTTATCATCCACAATATCATGCGCAATTAATAGTCTTTCTAGCCTGATAACCCATTTTTTCCATCGAAGGCATACGTTTCCTTTATCATGAACGTCAAACTGCGGAATTTGAGGTAGCGGATTTATCGACATTTCTGACCGATTGAAAAATGGCGGTATGTATTGAATGACTCATGTGTTGTATTGCGTGTGTTCTGTTTATTTTCCTCGTCGCCATTGTTATGTTTTGTCTTGTTCTGTGTAACCGTGTTGTTATTTAACACGCAAGTCTTGGAAACTCCATATTCACTCACTCATTCATTGGAAACCGCATGACTTCTGCTTTTATTCCATAACCGGAAACTCGTACATATGCTATATCCCAAAACAACATGTCATATAGTATTTTCCTAACAACATGTCATATATATATATATATATATATAAAGCTATAGTATTATAGGTTATCTGTTGGATATTACAAGGCCCTACTAGATTAGCTGTCATTGATATAGTAAAGTATTTACATTGAACATTTATATTGCAGGATATTCCCAGTTTTCCAGGGATATTCCAATACTTTGCTAAATCATGTTTAATTAAGAATAGTCATAATTAAAATAGTTCAATAAATGGTACATTCAATATATATAAACTTCGATTATCCAGCCAAAAGTATGATTTCTTATAAAAAAACACTATTTTTTACGATAATATATTTAAGCAAATATTAACATACACTAATAAGCATACATTTATATTATTAATGGCATAATGTTATAAATTACTGGTTTTGTAATATGTAACTGAGCACTATATTTCTAATACTGACTGGATAATCGAGGTCCATTGATCAATTAAAAACAAATTCAACCTTTTTCAAGGTGGCATCTAGTGGATTAGTATTAAGGAGACCTTCCTTGGTAATAATCATCCAAAAAACTTTAGGTAGACCTCAATTATTGGTCTAGAGCCTTGGTGCAACAGCGAATAATGGCAAATTGGGCACAAATTACCTTGATATGACCTTCAAGGTCAAATGTCAAAGTGCCAACATCAATATTGTTAATCAGCACCATATGGGCTATCAATATATGATGGTAAAACAATTCTACTCTGAATGTTTAACGGAAGTAATTTCTAGGACTCTTTTCAGAGTTGGCCTCATGACTATTACTAATCATCCGGAACATAACACGAGTGTTGTAGACAAATGAGGAATATCAGGCATCAGACCACAAACTTAATTGTATTTTCTTGATGGTTTTCTGCTTCTTCCGTACACTTTTACCGACATTTCGAAGTAGGGCTTGACCATATCAGTTTCCGGCTATTGCCATGGTAAGCAAGGTAGATGTAAAGCGCACGGCTTTTAGTTATATGTGGTTTGGTCTATGCAATTAAAACCGAAATGGCTGCCAAAATGAACAATCTTTTAAAAAGTATACACACCAAACATCACACAACATCAGTAAATGAACATTTTCAGTAGTATGCCTTGTTACATATGAGAATGAAATTCATTACAATTTTTCAAGGTAAATAACTAAAAATAAATCCCTAAATAATGACCTAATTTCAATCAAGTTATCATTAGGAAAATATTAAATTCTTAATACAAACATTCTGAGGATTTATTTTGAATATTAAAAGACTACACTCGTACAAACAAGACCTACTAGTATTGTAGATGCATCTACAATATGTTCACTAATACATATTAAATAATACATATTACATAGGGAACCATTTGATGAAATTCCATTTTAATCATATGCTCTATATTCAGAATTGACGTTCCCTATAAGACGGCGAAAATTTCCGATATCCATTTTGAAATACTATCTATTTTAGTTGTTTTTGATCAATAGGGATACAACAAAACTAAGGATGAACTCATTGTTCTTAAACATATTTTAATTCACATATTTTAATATTTTAAGTCGGAGAAAGGCCTCGCATCTGTCCGTTACAGTAATGGACTGATACGAGGCCTTTCTACGGCCCCTCGTCTCCATTATATCTCAGTAATGAACTGATACGAGACCTTTCTCCTATCCGTAATTTTTAAACAAATGAACGATTATATGTTGTAGAATGCATCCCGTTCAATAGTCTGATCTAAATACGGATGGCCAGACGAACGAGCGTCGTACAAGAGACATTTAAGAAGGTGACGAACTGGCCATTGGTCATCCATTGGAAGGTCAATGATGGAACAGTTAGCCTGGAGTTTTATATTTGGAAGGAATGCACTTGTAAGAAATTGAGAAGCGGGAACTGAAGTAGACGAAGACATTTAATTCTATAGGATATACAGATCGAGTTGGTGATTCTATGTATGGTGTACGTGTAGGTATATTGAGGAAGAATGGACAGAGCCTGGAGTCTTAATGAGCCCATTATAGATAGCCAATGTACACATGGCTGATAGGCATGCGGTTGACACGCCTGACAGCCCAAACAGTCCTGATACATTTTGAATAGATATACAATTATGTACATTTGTATTATCAATTAATGTAAATATGGACATGTTAACTTGTACACTGTTAAATATATATATATGTAATCGTTGCAGCCAGTCCACGGACGTTAAACATTGTGACGCTGTAGGTTCTACCAATATCAGCAATATCATGCCATTACAGTATTGTAGAGAGAAGAACCATTAACGCTCCAACTTGTACTGTTGAAGGCATGGTCTTCCCACTTGGTGATGTTGATGCCACTGTGTCTGGTGTACGAGTAGGTGTTGTTACAGCGATCCCGCATAGGTTATATATTGTGACGTTGTGTGTTCTATCAAGACCAGCAAGAGCATCACATCCAGCATATCTAATTACAGTATTGTAGAGAGAAGAAAAGCTAACAGTCCATCCCTTGCTATTGAAGGCGTGATCTTCCAGCGTGGTGATAGTTGAGTCGTAGATTTCGAAAGAACTTGCTTCGAATTTGTTACCAAACGAACCTGTTTCAATTCGTGATATTCTAGCATTGTGTATTTCAAAGAACGTGATCGTCATGTTGCTGAATGCGTTTCTTCGGATTGCTGTTATGTTCACATGGTGAATGGACAGGGATGATGCAGATAAGTTGTTGAAGACGCCTGGCTGAAGATTTGGGAGGCTAGAGTTGATGATGTCGAGAGACGAAGTTGTCACATTGTTGAAGGCCCTAGAACCAAGGACTTTCAGCTTCATTCTGTCGAACGTCATACAGGTCACAGTTGTGTTGTAAAATGCATCACCGTCTATTCTCGTTATGTTAATGTCCTTAAAGTCGAAAAATGAACATGATGCATTTCTGAAGGCAAATGGTTCAATTACTTCGATCGATGAGTTGGAAATTGTGAAGAAAGACGATTCCATATTCTGGAAGGCCAGTGATTGTATTGTTCTGATCCTTGACTGTTCGAAACTACAGAACGATGCTGTGAGGTTGTAGAACGCTCTGCCTTTAATACTGTTAATGTTGACACTTCGGAACGTCAATGAAGATGCTCCGATTTCTGTGAATGCAGCTTCGTCTATTTGGGTTATGTTTGCTTGAGAAAATGTGATAGAACTCAAGCGAGGCATCCACTTAAATGCTGACGATGGTATGCTGATCATTGAGTTTGATAATTCGAACCAAGAAGCTTGTGGGAAATTGAGAACCGGGAACTGAAGTAGACCAGTACATCTAATACTTCCTCTGCAGCTGCATCCTGTAGGACATACATTTGGAGTAGGTGTTGTCGTAGGCTCTGCGTGTACTGGTATTAGCCATGCGAACAGCACCACTGTTCTCCAGAACCAGTTCACATGAAGACTTGGCATTGTCTGTAAGATGAAATAATGGCAATTCACATGCAGGTATATTTAATTATTGCACGTATTTATTGCTACATATAGTTCAAACTTCATTAGTTGACTTTCTATGGAGACTTAAACAAAGCTACAATTCATAAATGTGGGTGATTGTCAGTAATATATTGTTGCCCAAACTTTATTGTGAGCGTCACGTATCCTTTACAATATCGGTCATGGAAAAAATGCTTTCCCCGTCTACGGGATTTTGTTACACTCATGCTATTGTCAAGCAGTCCTTTTTCGTTTAGTAATATATCGATTCTCGAATTTGTTGATGTCATATAAAGTTCCTAGTGGAAAAAATTACGTATGTGCAACACATTTTGGTAATGCCAAGTATGATGACATTAAAATGGAGACATCTTTCAAGTTCCAATTTTGGCAACATAATTGTGACGAAAACACATTTTACAAACGTGAAAGTCATATAGAAAAACATACTTGAAAAATGTGTGGCTATTTTAGTTCTAACTTTGGAATTTCGCTTTTATTTGGCGAAATGAAACGTTCTTACGATCTTCTTAGCATAAGAATAGCACGTGCCATATATGTATCCCTAAAGGCATAATATCATATATATTTATGGCTGTTTTGGACTAGTTCTTAACAACAACTGCAAAGTACATTCAATTCACAGATATAAAATCACGTTTCTACTTCCAATAAACTTTCCATTGCTGTATGGTAGATAAAATTTAATTCCAACCAAACGATATACTAGTATGTCTTTGCCAGTCGTATATGGTCGTAGTCCCTTTTGCTTCATAATATTAACGCAAGGGAATAATATTAATGCAAGGGGACATAACTCTAAAGTGGTACGACGAAAAAATATCGTCACGGCTCCGTTTGCTTCACAGATGATTTAAACAATATTTATTCTCATGACATGACATATTCAGTCATACACGCAAGACATTTAACAATACAATAATATACATAAATCATGAGAGGAGATATATTAATGTCGCTCCCCACAAACCAAAGTGATGAAACGGCGGAACACATTAACATTGTAACATGTGGCTACCATATTTGAAATGACCATATTATGTATCAAGCATATTAAATATAAACAAGAGAGATAATATCAGCTTATAACTTATTAGGAACGACGAAATGTACCTGGGGACCTATTCCACAAACGCACTTACGATCGTCTATCAATCTTAGGGATACTAAAAATTCGTGCAATGCACGTTCTTAGTTTGGGATGATCGCAAGAACGTTCCGAGAACAGGACCCCGTTACTTAACAAGAGGGAGAATACAAACTTGAAAGGAATGTCCAATTACCATCATAAATTATATTACAAACCGTTTAGAAGA
>JAULBP010095584.1:0-11523 GCA_032355345.1 Lepetodrilus pustulosus | reverse complement strand
TTATGAATGAAAAAGATAGTTCTGTCTATGACAGACGTGAGAACATTTTGAGTAACTGACCAATGAAAATCGTTCCATGTGTTATGCACCATATGGGAAAATATGATATTGTTATGTCATGACTTATGCTTCACCGTATGGTGGATAAATGTACTTATGCACTACTAATGTTGCATTTAGATAGTTTCTACATCATAGAAATGGGGGTTAATGCTCTGTTATATGTTATACCATAGATTATGTTCAGACTACACATATTATCTATGGTTATACTTGTCAGTACAAGTTGTTATTTCCCTTTCAAACAGCACAACAATATTTCATGTTTGTTCTAGTATTATTGACACTGAGAGTTTACACAAAAATTGAGGCTAAAGTGACGTGTCCCATATTTACAACCATGGTGATGTCCAAGTTGTCAAGATGGTAACTCCAATAGTTTCCCAATTTTGCAACTTAGCTCTATTAGTCAGAATCTAAAAACTATTTTATAATGAACATAGGTAGTGTAAGTAGTCATGAGATTCATTTAATATCCGGTGACATAAACTGTGCAAAAATTCATGTCGCAAATAAACATCACGATCAAGAAGTTTATCACCTGTCACCGGATACAACATCAGATGAGACTTATCATTATGTTCCCTATAGAACAGAGGCCTTGCATGTGACGTCAAGTACAGTCACGTGGTCTCTGGTGGTGGCAAAACATTGTTAAATCTGCGACTTGCTGTCATTGGCAGTTGTTGCCAGTATTCAAAGAATACGATTTGAAAAACAATTCTCTGCATATGTGGTTGTGCTAATAAGCCTGGGATACAATCTGGTATATAATTTTATCCATTTCTTGGGTCTGGTAGTCTTGCACATAGCTAGGAGCAGCTCTTGATGTACAACTATCGGTGCAGAAATTCAGAAAGAATTTTCGGAATATAGTACGGCCATCCCTTCGTATCGGGTAATTTGTTATTTATCTAGTGTTTCAGACCATAACATGCATAGACAACATATTATGTTTGCTATATAATATTAGGTAAATTCAATGTTTTGCATGGAATAAAGTCACAAGAACGGTCACATGGTCTCTGGTGGTGGCAAAACGTCAGTAAATCTGCGACTGTTGCTGTCACAATTGATGATTTTTTTTCCTACTTGTTTTCGTAATTTTCAAGGATTTTGTAAAACAAAAGCAGTCAGTAACCACACAGTATTGTAAACACACATTAACCAGAATCATATACATATTCTTAGTGGTCATCATCATCAGTATTGCTATTACTGTATGTTGCCCCTGACTACTCATCGCCATGTTCATAGTTATGAATAGACAGTCTTAAATAGATACTAGTTTTACAGTACTAGTATTTACCATCATCCTAGCTAACATCATCCATGTATGCATAACTAGGACAATGACTAACGTACACCTTGTTATCAGGTGTTATGTAATTTTGTTATCACAATCAATGTTGTGCATTGCTATATTATCGTAGACGTCAATACAATATTCTGTGAAGTTGATCATAGTACATTTCAGGGCTCTGGACTAAGGTATGCCCGACGTACAGGGGCAAGTTAAATTGCAATGTGGGCAACCTATTTTTTAACATATAGATGCTTTGATGCCTTTACAACTTGCCCTCACTAGCCCTGCGGGCAAGTAACTCAAAATGTTAGTCTAGAGCCCTGCATTTGCACCTGGGGTGTTTTCTTGAGCCTTTTTATTCTTTGTTTCAGATGGACTGTCAGTTGACACACACATGATGAGGAATCCTCAGTATTTTCCTGTTTGTATCAAGAACATTCACGGTATGAAACAATATTCAATAGTAATATTTGAATATAATATCAGTTGATTTCTGGGGTGTGTATAGGTTTTTACAAGGTTGAGGGGTGTACAAGAAATTGAACTTGTAGAAACCCATATGCCCCGGAAATTTATCTGGCAACGAATTTATCCAAAATCAGAATAATTCTACACTTTTAATGCAACACATTTGCTAATACAGTGCCCCCTCAATATATCCACTTTTTATCAATCAGGGTTTTACCTAATGCGCAAACCTGCATCAGATACGCAAAACATGCAAGTTTGGACGCACAAATATTCTCCTACGCGTCCATTATTAAGAAATATATTGACAACTTGGAATTCATTTGTTATCGTATTTCTAAAGTCATTACAGCATAGATTATAAGAAATATTCCAAATACTAGTAACCAACTGATAACAGCCATATTTACCGTAGTTTGCAATAGGCGAATAATGTCATTCGGCCTTCTTTGTTTCGTTTCTCATGTAAAGGGGAGTAACTCTACATATCTGGAAATGTAGTTTCATAGAGTGAAATTTCTAAAAGCACGATCTTTTAAAGTTATTTAAATGTTGAATGTACACACACAAAGGGTATATTTGGCTTAATAATTCAGTTAAAAAATGGGACTCTATAATTAAATTCGGACGCAAAAAGTATAAAAACCATGCATCCCCGGAACTTCCAAAAATGTAAACCTAAGTTAAACCCTGTAAATATATACTATTATAACTATAAAACTAAAGCAAGTAAAATTTTGTTCAAAGAAGACGGTTGGCAACATAATGTAAAGTAAAATATACACTTGACATACATATAATCACATTTGTACTTCCAAAAACCTTTCTACCGCTGTACAGCAAAGTACAGTCCTAGTAGTTTTTCCTTCTTTATATTAATACAAGGGGACAATCGCTCAAGTGTGTATGACGAAAGAACTACGATTGCTTCATGTATCATGAATGCATCAAAGACAAGATAATTAATAATTCGTCACACTAATAAAAAATATGAAATTTATGTTAACTATCAAGTGTTGGAGAATAAGTAAATAACAACTTTTGGGTGTACAAATCAAATGTAAATAGTCTCGGACAGAAATTTGTTTGACCGTTATCTATGTCAATCAACAGATCAACCGTGATTGTATTGCCTTTAATAGGGTTGGTGAGGTTACCGGTTATATTTCGATACATATTGTTATTCTGATGTGCATCATGTCCTTGTCTAACCAGGTCATATAATGTCCGTACTTTCAGGAGTGCATCTGGAAGTCTGACAATGCCACACATTGAGCGACGTCTAAATCGCCATGCGTCCACCATCTTGATCGGCGGCGTGTTCCTCACCATCAGTGCCCTCATGTACCTCTCTCTCTGCAACATGCCGTGCGAGGACTGCACCTACCGCCGGGCCAATGACGACCACCGCCACGGATCCCAGAACGGGGGCTGGAGGGACCAGATATTCGCCAAACCTCGCGACATCACCAGCAATCTTGTCGTCCTTGTGCTGACGGGCCCTGAAAATGGAAGTCGTCGCTATGCCATTCGCGAAACCTGGCTCAGTGGACTGCCTGAAGGAGTGGTGGTGTACTTCGCCGTCGGGACCAAATCTATCACGACCGACGTACAGAACAAGCTGACCAGAGAGAAAATGATGCACAAAGATTTACTTCTATTTAATGACCATGTCGAGACGTACAATGGTTTGAGCGAGAAACTTTTAAAGAGCTTGGAGTGGATACACGAACACGTGGATTTCAAATTTTTGTTAAAGGTCGACGACGATAGTTTTGTACAACTCGGAATGCTGTTGAATGAATTGAAGTCTAAAAGTAAGGAAAGGCTGTATTGGGGATTTTTCGATGGGCGTGCCCACGTGAAACATAACGGCAAATGGAAGGAGAGTGAATGGGTTATATGTGATCGTTATCTTCCTTATGCACTGGGTGGAGGTTATGTCGTATCCAGCGATCTCGTCCACTACGTCGCTAGTAATGCTCAATACTTAAAGACATTCCTCAGTGAAGATGTATCATTAGGGGCGTGGCTGGCACCTCTGGACATTAAAAGGATACACGACCCGAGGTTCGACACAGAATATAAATCGAGGGGATGCCGAAATGTTTATATCGTAACCCATAAAAAGAACACTCTGGAAATGAGAGATTTACATCAGAATTTAAAGACCAGTGGTAATTTGTGTAGGAATGAACATCAGGATAGGAAATCGTATGTGTACAATTGGAATGTTCCCCCAACAATGTGCTGTATTAGGAATGACACGTCCATACCGTAACCATTGTATATTTGGCAAATAAATTTTTTATTTATACATTTGTCTTCAGTGTTCATATTGTTATGGTACCAAGAATTGTCTTGATCTTGACTTTTGTATTTCTTTTTCAATTCTACTAGATAATCCTTATATTTTATGCAAAGTTTCCATTGCAAACATACTTGTAAACTGCATACAATTGTGGATAGTTGACTGTTGTGGTGGTTGTGTCTTTGATCCTGGATTCAATGTTCGTCACTTTGTCTTGCAAAATTAGTATTCATCATGCATATGTTGCATTTTTGCTTCTTGAATTAAACAAAACAAAAAGGATAACAGACAGATGGTCTAATTTACAGAAGGCAATTTTATTTATTACATTAACATATGACAATTTACAATGTACATACAATCTGTCAAAACTCAATATTAAATAAATATTACACCTATTTAATAATAGAACTTTCAACTACCCAGTGAAGATGTTACTACATGTAGACACATGTCATAGACACACGTCCAAGTAGACGAATTAGATTTATACATCAACAATATACACAACATCAATGACAGAAGCAGCGAAAACCATAGAATGTTAATCAGACGACTCCAATGATAGGATACAATTCCACCAACTGCTACACAACGGCCTTTCAGTGATTATCTTGCTCTTGTGACGAGTTAAGACGCCTTTTTGTGTTCTCATTATTCATGCAGATAGTTTCTTGTGGAAAAGTTTAATTAACTAGGACCAGTCTTGCAAAATAATAATTAAAATATTAATAATATTAATAATAATAATAATAATAATAATAATAAAAAAAATACATTTTAAGAAAACCCCAAATTTTTCCAAAAATGGAGTGAGCAACTCTAGAAGATATGAATCTGAGTTAAGAACCACTTTCGAGATTGTTTCGCTCACATTACGGCTTGTCAGAAATGTGCAACACCTGTTGTCACAGCAAGTGAAGATACAGAAAATTAGGATGTGATGGAACGGAATAAACTGACATGATGGAATGGAATAATCCAACATGATGGAACGGAACAATCTGACACATGTGACCTGGATATCAAGACCAGCTGATGACAATCTTGTGCCCTCGCTGCTTCTGATAATATATATATATTACAAATACTGATTAAAACGCACAAATGTCTTGCAACTTGCATGCTCCAATGGAATGGCAAACCCGCCCGTTACACAAAACGACACCACAACTGCTCACAAATATTGGATTCCGGTCTGGATTCCAAAGTACGATTGCTTTTTGGGGGATTCAATATTGTTGTCACTTTTGGTAAAAGATTAATCGAATGGAGTGGTATGCAGCTAGAATCTTTCACCCATATGCAATAACAATAACAAAATGAACATGAAAGATATTTACGGTAGTAGTTCATAATAATTAGTTGCTAATAATAACTATCCGTTAAACTGCACCCTATCAATGACCTATCTACTCAAGAATGTTTTAACCCTCTCCCTGCTGCAGGCAAACAGAGATGCCCAAAAGAGCAGTGTCTGTGCCTAATCCAGCAAGGAGAAGGTTAACTAATAAAAGAATTGAGATTTTTAAATATCTTTCTTTTTAAATGTTAACAAAAATTAACTACCAGCATTGACGACAGGATGCATGCATAAACTGTGAGCAGTAGGGACTGTTATCTCTGTTATCAGACATCTACGTAGTGAACACACACAGACCGTGCTGTTGAAGAGACGAAGGTGGCGGTGACTCTCGCGACTTGAGATTCCTAACACAGTTACAAGATAGCAATGCAAGTGTTCTGCAACTAAAACAAAATTCTACACCGGCATCGCCGTCGAAGTTTCTGGTCCACCGACGAAGACTGCTCTCATTGTGAAGAGGAGGGTAAATGTATAGCACGACCCAACCCCTACCCCAAACGCTACAAACACTACGTAGATATGCCTATGAATGGCCTGGATGAAGTAGTGGTCCGTGTGCAAACCAGTAACTTCCTGTTGCCGTTCAGGAGCTGGCAGAGTACATATGACCGTGAGTTGCGGGACCTGCAACTTTCGTTCTCGCATACCTCAGTATTCTACGTAAAGAACTCGCAGAATTTGAGTAATTTGATCCAAGACTTAATTATACACACATATATCTAATATATACTCTTATCAATAACACTCTCAGCACTACAGATCTACATCAAGTGGTATGTACAGGATAGATATTTTTTCCTTTCAATTTACGGTCCATGCCAGCTATCGATGAAACGGTTGTGAAATACCTGCACTCAAACATGTAACATTCATGAGTAGTAGTATTGTTCCTATGGCAACCCCTCACCATTAGCTACATGTGTGTGTGTGTGTGTGTGTGTGTGTGTGTGTGTGTGTGTGTGTGTGCACACGTGTGATTCTACATAAATGCAACCCCTCACAACCAGCTAGGTGTGATAAGTGATGAAGTAACTCCCTATGAATGTTAATTAAATTAATGAAGCATTAATGGCAACCATATTAAATATTCCTGGACCATTTCTTGATGTTTGGCGACAAGGATTCGAAACATTTAACAGAGATGTACTGCATTCAAATTCATAGGACAAATGTGAAAATAATATATCTTCATTGCTTGCCAAAATTTGTCATAACTCAGTAAAATCATTAATTTCTGTCGGAATGAAATAGAATTAATGTTTTCCCCCAAGCTGACAATGGTTTTTTTTCTACTGTCATCCAATTTGTAGAATCCTTAGAAGTCGTATTCCTAGCAACAGATAATTTGCCAAAATAAAATAATAAGACGAAACTATGACCACATTTTAAGTAAAGGTCTGGAAAGGAAATGACATCATAAACATGATAGTTATATAGAAGACTGTTATCTTATACACATCAAGGACTAAATGTACACAGTATGTTACAAACTCGATCCCTTTCACAGCTAAAACTAGCCAACATATATAGTACAGTGACTAATGTGATGTGGGTTTTCAACATATCTTGATACGGACAATAGGAATCCAACACTAATTGGACGAGACGCTATGAGGGCCATGATACAATCATCGAGGTTCTGGAATGTACACTTTACCCATCGGCTGGATTACTTTCTATACCTAGACCAGTTTAATTAATAGGATAGCCTGGGAGACGATTGCTTTGATGTATACAATGTAACAATAACTCGCATCAACCAACTCAAACGTGTCCATTTGACAAGTCTGTTAGAAAATAAAATGTCTTTCATGCAAAATGGTGATTATCGCTCCACAATAATTTCTCCAACAGTATTAAGATATCGTTGAAAGCATAACAGCAGAAATATCATTTTCTTTGGTTATTGCTTTCCGATAGAATTCTTATTTTCTTTTCAGTACTGTCAGGATTTTCAGAATGTTTTGAGAGGATGTCACATCACAAATATGCGTGAAAATCACAAAATGTAATGAAAGATATATGGTGAAAACCATAAATAGTAAAATACTGTACAGTAGCAATTATTTAACTACTAAACAATGCAGATCTAGACCATACAAAACATGAACACATCAACAATCAATATAATTACAGAAACAGGTAATATTGTCTCTCATTGCTGGAAAACAGTAACAGATACATACGTAAACTTGATGAGGCTTACAGGCTACAACCGTATCAATATATGTTGAAAAAAGCAAAGTCGCAGTTCGGGCCTACTGACGGGAGTGGAGTTGTCTGCTCTTGGTAAGATACTATCAGTGAGAGTAAATTCAAGTTGTTGCCTGGGTTGCTTGTTTGTTACCATCGCTAATTGCAGGGGTATTGCTTGGGGTGGTCTTACCGCCAGACGTCGAAGGGTTACTGGTTACCACCCATACTGAAACAAGAAGAAAGAAACCGGGTAAGCAAAAACATAGGTTTATATTTTTACATACATAAATTCACAATTTTGTTTTGTTTAAGGCTGTATTGGTTTATTGGGTACTTGGTACTTTAATTCATGTTGCTGTTTTTCAATACAAGCCATTCTACAAGATGTCAGTTGCTTTTACGGGGTTTTTTTGACAGCATTTGAATGACATTAGGTGGTATACTGATCTGTACTGTCTAATAACTTAGCAGCACAATACAGAATGTACTTCCAGCAATCGTGAATTATTATCAGCATGAGCAATTACATTTTTAGGATCTGTTTCTAGACTATTGAGTGATTTGTCACTAATCTTTCACCTTTACACGACGACATACCCGAGCAAGGCAAAAATATTTTTTTAAAGAACATTTAATATCAGTGAATTAATCGCAAGATAGAGCTAACCTAGCATAATAAATGATACATTTGACCACATTATTTTAGTATTCTATTCTACTTTCCGTGCATTTTGTGCAATTTATGTGTTGTATACAAGGTTATAGTGCAGACGAGTAGACAAATTCTTAGGTACGATTTTACAATTACATACTGGAAAACAACATGCACATGCACTGCTACAATATCTCCAGTTTATCCTCCATTGTGCAATGCCAAAATATTGTGGAAAGTTTCTACATTTCCAATTAAAAACTTGCATACATATAAAACACGCGCAAATTTCTCATCTAAAACTTTGATGACGTTTCTATTCCGATTTCCAATATTGACCATTTCCGAAAATTGTGCAGAGTGTAGAAATGAAATTATAATTTACAACTATTTCCTTTAAGTGAAATTTACCAGGTATATTGTACCACAAATAGTTTTCCACGTTTATCTATTATAGAAATCCATGTGCCAATTTCGCCGAAGCGATATTTTTTTCACATCCAGTTCTAAAGTTACTAATTATCATGAACCACACTCAAGGGAATTTTCAGGTGGAAAAAAATAACGTAACATTTGCAATAAGGTTTCATTTACCGATCGCTCTATTGCTCATTTCATAGTTGCAATAACAATTAATAACAACACTGTGTACAGTACCACACGAGACATTCTTCTCGTTGTAAAGGAAGTCCACATCTACCTAATTATTGCAGACCGGTATATGTGCAAACTACCTGCATCTATCATGCCATGCATTGGTTTCTGCGCAGTAAGTGCTGAACAAAATATAGTGCTAACAATGGAGGTTTTAAATGCAAAAAAAAAACCTTGGATGTTTCAGGTGAGAACATGTTTTAAATATCCATTGTGCTCGAAAATAAGCAAAAAAATATTTCTTCACTCTCCCCACTACAGAAGGTGCACAGTACTATTTCGTGCATCAAGCTTAAAAATCATAATGTAATAAAACTGCATTTCCGACGGATAGCTAGCATAAAAGTAATTTCTAACATAAAGGCACAATCTCCACAGAACGATTGATTGTATCACTATCAGTCTGAATCGTAATGCTATGTTAGTGAATAGGAGTTATGACTCGCATGGGGCTAAGATCACAGAACAGGATGCGGAATCGTACTTATCCCGACAACCTTGTATACCAATATTGTAACATTTATCTCTATTCATTCAATAGTTTTCAACTAGCCTACTGCAAAAAAAACCCAACTTTTTAAAGATCTCCACAATTAACTTTACGCAGCTGTCACTCAAAATGCTGCATTACTGTAACTAGGAAACACGGTTATGTCACTCGCCATTTTGGTCCGATAAGCAGCTGATCTGGGTATCCTTTCACGAAACTCTCTTATCTAATAAGAGACTGTGAGCGCTCTTAGCAGTGTATTAGCTATCGGCAAAGACAGCGCTACCAGTCTCTTATTAGATAGGAGAGCTTTGTTAAAGGATACCCAGGTGTGTCGCTATTTGCCACACAACACTGCCAATATCTGCACCATGGTTAAGAGTTTCACCTGGGACATTGGAAACTCTGATACCAGGGCTGTGTTCAGGTTGCGCAACTTTCCTCTATGAAGTGCTACGTAGTGCTACAATACAGGGTTTGCAATCAACACTTGCCAGCTGGCTCAGACCATTTCTCCCTATGCTAAAGGTATCCTAAGGGCATGTAGAAATTCATAACGTTTGTTATTTGTATCACTATTGGAGAAAGTTTTAAAGTTAGTTGCTATCCCTGATTTTAATAGCCGCTCAACCAACACATGTAGTACGTTACTACTTTTTACTTCAGCTCTTGAGCCCGAAGTGTTTTGTAGGAAATAGTATGAACACCCAAAGCTTAAGTGAATGGACTGCACACATGTGATATATGTGGCATTATGTGCAAACCAATTTCTTGCTAGTTTCGTATACCAAATTGTTCAGCCAGCCACTACCTTTTAAAAGACTAATGGCAGAGAAAAGTATCACAGACTGAACGCAACCCAGGTATGCTGATCGTATTGCAGGGGAAATATTGATTCCATTCCCCCAGTCACAGAGGTCACTGGAGAAATGGATTAGGTTGCATTTTTATTTTTATTTTTGTAATGGGGTTTATAGTCGCTTTCTAGAATCTTTCACTAACATCACAACTTATCAGTTTAGGGCAGGAGGAAACCCGCAACATCCGTAGCGCTGAATGTTGCAGTAAACCTGCGAGCACCGGCTGGTACTGACAAAGCAAGGAATTCATGCTGACCGCCCATGTGACTACGGTATGCTATGGAATACTAGTACTAGATAAATAAAAGGGAAGTATATTGGAAAGTAGTGATTATACGACGATTCATCTTCTATTATAAACATTTCGATTACGTTAATAATAATACAGTAATAATAATAATAATAATAATAATAATAATGCTCGAATGCTCATTGCGCTAGATTATTACCCCGGTCAATGGATCAGTGTGCTCTCGTGTTACTTCTCAGCTCCTTGGGGAGTATACAACCCAAGCTGCCATGAATGTACTAGATTCTATAAGGTTTGCTTTCACGTGACCATTTCATCCTTCAAGGTACCCATTCTATGCTGGGTTAACACGTTGTTTACTTCTGAGGCATCTCTGGTAGCCTCCAGCATGAAGAGGGTTAAACAACAAATTTTGTCGGGTATTCGTAATTAATTTGAACCCGAGTTTCAGTTCCGAGAGTGTGTCTGTCGCGAGTAACACGTGATACCATTCCAATCGGTTATACATTATAATGGTCCAATGTGATGTGATTACGTCATTTTATCTGCTGGACCATGTTTTGGTGTGTGACGTGTTGGTCGGTATCCGTCGGCACAATCGGCATGAGGACAAAACTAGTATACGGAATAGAAAGGCATATTTATAGGATACTAACCTCTCTTCCATTTTGTATGAGATGTATGCCCAAGTGACATAATTTTGGTTTAGGCACGCGGGCATAGGCATCTTATACGAAATGGAAGCGAGGTTAGCATCCTATTTCTTACCCAAAGTGTCAAAGTACTATGTAGGCTTGTGTTATCAGATTTGATCAAAACGTAGATTATAATCTATGATTAAAGGCATACAATCACGGTTGATAGACCTAGATAATGACCAAACGAATTTCAGTCTGAGACTATTTACGTT
>JAULBP010095583.1:0-20336 GCA_032355345.1 Lepetodrilus pustulosus | reverse complement strand
TCTATAAATATCGAGCAATTCAGGACTGGATTAAGGATAGTAGACCTTAGGAATCGGCTAAACATATTAAGAAGAGGGATACGAGAAAAATCAACCACTATACTGAACTAAATCACAGGAACTCTGTCACATAGCTAACTGATTTAGTTAGCTTGAGACGCTGAATTAGTTTAGTTGGGTAGGCGTTTAGCAGGGTTAATAGCGACCAACAGTGGTCTTGTAGGGGGGTCATTAAGTGCCGTAAAACAGCAAAGATATTATATAATGCTAAGAGATCTTTGCCAGTTTTTACATCAGGGGTGTTTAAATTGACGGCGACTGGCGGTACTCTGCCGTTTGGGAGTCAAGCCCCAAGATGATCCAATCATAATAAACTTAACGGACTCGGGACATGTTATCTACAGATATACCAGTAATATTGTTGCTGCTCGCGCAGTTATTTTTCGTACTTGCTACGGTCATTTTCGCTATTTCTGCTATCGATGATCTTCTTATAGACGCTTATTTTTATCCAAGGCTTATCTTTCGAAAGCTGCGTGGTAAAAACCATATAGAAACACCACCAGTTGATTCGTTACTCGAAAAACCGGAGCAGTCACTGGCATTAATGCTGCCTGCATGGCAGGAGTCTGACGTACTTTTTGGTGCGGTCGCCAATCTGATCAAGACGATAGATTACAAAAACTATCATGTTTTTATTGGGGTGTATCCTAATGACAAAGAAACGCAAGCAGAGGCGGATAGGCTTAGCGAGCAGTTTCACAACGTACATAAGGTTGTTGCGCGCTTGCCTGGACCTACCTGTAAAGCAGACTGTTTGAATAACGTTATTAGTTCCTTGCTCCGATATGAACTTAAGCATGAGATTAATTTTGCAGGCGTTATCATGCAAGATGCCGAAGATATTATTCACCCCTTGAGTATGAAGTTGTTCAATTATTATTTACCCGAACATGATCTTATTCAAATTCCGGTCTATTCGCTCAAGCGAAAATGGTGGCAATTGACAGGTGGCAATTACATGGATGAATTTGCCGAGTTTCATAGTAAAGAAATTTTAGTTCGTCAATGGTTTGCAAATGTAGTCCCTGGAGCGGGCGTAGGTACGGCAATGTCGAAGTTGGCATTAGCTTACGCCTATAAAGATAGCGGAGAAATATACAATACGCACTCACTAACCGAAGATTATGAGTTCTCATTTCGTACCCAGGGGTCTCGCTTAAAACAAGTGTTTGCACGTATCCCTGTTCCAAATAGGATTAATAAACGATATAAAATTAAGGTTGATACGAAAGGTGATAAGAGCGGAAACCTAATTGCGACTCGGGAGTTTTTTCCAAATCGTTTTTGGTGGGCCGTGAGGCAAAAAACTCGTTGGACAATAGGCATTTCATTTCAGGCTTGGGCTAGTATGGGTTGGAAAGGCACTTGGCGAGTAAAATATTTATTCTGGCGTGATCGTAAAATGATCTTTTTTAGCCATGGAATTGCAATGGGGATTATTTCGATTCTCGTATTTTCTGGGTATCAACTTTATGGAAATCTTGTTGAAGATAGCTACCATCTTGCCCCTCTGATTGGGGAGAACAGCTTATTATGGAACCTTGTTTATTTTAATTTGTCTGTCATGGCATTTCGCATTATTCAGCGTATGGGGTGGACCACACTTTACTACGGTTGGACGGCGTCATTAATGGTCATCCCTCGATATATTTGGGCTGCGATTATCAATTATTTTGCAATTGTGCGTGCCACTAAGGCTTATCTTATCCATATGTGGACAAAGAACCCCATCGGCTGGGATAAGACCTCTCACGACCTTCCCGAGATGGAAGAAGCTAATGACATGAAGCTTCTCTTGGGAGAGTTACTGGTTAAGAAAAACCTCATTACTCAAGAGCAACTCGATGAAGCGCTTGATATTCAGGCAGAAACCAAACAACAGCTGGGTAGCGTAATCGTCAACAAAGGATGGTTAAGCGAGATGGGCGTGGTAAAAGTCATGGCTGAAAAATATCACCTGCCTGTCGCAGAGTTTGATCCGTTTGCTATCCCCATAGACGTAATGACGATGTTCCCTTATTTACTATTACGAAAGATACCTGTTATCCCCTATAAAATCGGGAATAATCGTATTTCAGTTGCAAGCTGCAAAGTATTAGACCGAAAAACGATTGGGCAACTTAAAACCATTTGTAAGTGCCAAGTCGATGTACACCTTACAACAAAACGAGAAATCAACTTCTCTTTGTATGTATTTAGCAAGCTACTTCAGCAGGATTTGAGTACTGATGCCCGGCTCATTAACTCAATAAACGAAGTGCACTCGCTTCTTTCTAAGATGGATATTGAGGTAGTTGCAAAAATGTTTGAGTCTGTTAGAGAACAACATATGTCTCTAGGGGAGATATTGACGAGTAAAGGGATATTAGGTGAGAGAGCTATGACTGAGTATTTGCAGGGTTACAGCAGCGCCTCCGGGTCTCTGGGGAGCTATCTTGTTAAGCATCGGGCGATCAGTGAAGGTCAGCGGAAATCTGCTCTATCCAGCATCGATACTCGGTTCTTTAATTTAATGGAGCTTTATAAATATGCCCTTTCTCGTGCGGCCGCAGCTTAGTCAAAAAATATACTAATAATACGTTGGCAAACAATCTAAATAATTGAATTAAAATAATGAAAATACATCAGTTTTCAGTTCGTTTTTGTGTACTCTTCAGTTTATTCGCAATGCCAGTGGGGGAGATACTGGCCACCGATAACACCGTCATCGATAAAAACTGCGTTGAAGATAGCACTCTATGTGAAGATCAATACGAGAGGTACTTGAAAAAGAAAAACCGAAGCAGAGGTTTTTTTCGTCGTGAAATTACAAAACGAAGAGCCTATCCCTATATCAACAGGGCTTTTGCCTTGCTTGATAAGGGTAAAGTAGACAGGGCTATTTCTGAACTGAATAAATATCTTGCAGCAGATCCTGGCCATGATTTAGTCCGGTGGTACCACCTTGTGATGATATCTTAACAAGGTGATTACAGTAAGCTAATTGAGCCTGCTAGTGATTTTATTAAGCACACAAAGGAAAATGGCCCAGCGCTGTTAATTCGAGGAAATGCGTACATAAAACTAGGAGACATGGGTAAAGCCGAAAAAGACTTTTTAGCCGCCAGATCAAAGAAGCTGTATGGCCACGCCCAAAGCAAAGATATAACGTGGACATTGTATAACATAGCTTACGGCCAAGCAGATTATAAAAAGGCAAAAAAATGGTTAGATGAGTTACCTGCTAAGGAAAAAAGTACTCCAGAATATAAGGTTATTCGGGCCAATATACTCGAAAAAAATGGAAAGAGAGATGAAGCCATTAACTCCTGGAAAAAATTAATGGGAGATGACACCGATAAATAAATAAGATTGAAAGCACTAACGGCTCTTGGAAGGTTATACGAAAAAAAGGCTGATTATTCTAAGGCTCTTCAATACTATTCACGCGCACTAGACACAGAGGATAATGTTCGAATTAGACTAGATGCAGCCGAAGCAGCGTGGAAAATTAGTGATTACCAAAAAATTCAGCAGTTATTAGAGCCTATTGCTAAAAACGAGGTTCCTGTTGAACAAAAAGACCTGGAATTAAAAGCATTAAAAGCACTGGCGAGGCTTCACGGAAAAACAACCGATTACAATAGAGCGTTGGAATATTATTCCAAAGCATTAACCCTTCAAGAGGATACTTCGGTAAGACTTAGTGCAGCTGAGACAGCATGGATGCTTCAAGACTACCAAAGCACCCAGTCCCTACTAGAACCTCTTATTCAAGATGGGGCAATAAAAGGCGACCGCATTTTTGGTCTGCGTCAACGTTACTGTGAAGCATTGGATAAAAGTGGAAAAGAAGAACAAGCATCTTCATGCTTAGCCGACCTATTAAAAGACTATCCAGCACAAAGCGCATTACTCTCTTATAGTGCTGATTTGGCGTTTCGAAGGGGCGAAAATAATGAGTATATTCGTAGCTTAAAAAGCTTGTACGCACATCAACCTAGCGCAAAAATAGCGAGTAGCATTGCTTATGCGCTAGAAAAAGAGGGTAAATGGGTAGATGCTGAACACTGGCACCAAACAGCATATTCTTCTGAAAATAGTCCAGTCTATGCAATAGCGTATGCTGGTAGCCTGCTCAGCAATGGTGACGCTAAAGCAGCAAAAGAAATCTTTCAAGAAATTACAAAAAATCCTGCAAGCACTCCAGAGCAACGTGAGTATGCGTATAATAATTTAGCAAGTCTCTATTTCCATAAGAAAGCGTACGCAAAAGCTGACGATGCTTGGAGGCGAGCCTCATTAGAGGATAGCAAGCCCATCTATGATTTGCGCCGGATTGTGACAAATAATTTAGCCGGGAAGCACGCTGTCGCATATAAAATAGCGTCTCGTTATGGCATAGCGCTACCAAAAAAATTAGCAAAAAAACATCATCATGACTGGTACGCTGCCGTAGGAGAGACCTACTATAAAAATAAGGATTACAAAAATAGCCAAACCGTTTTTGAGAAACTAGCACAATCTCAATCAACCTCCGCATATTTTCTTTTGCTTGCAGAATCATACCGGGCTAATGGTGATTATGAAAAGAGTAATGAAGCATACTTGCAAGCTGAGAGTCTAAGCAGTAAAAAGGATTTTACGCTTAAAGAGCGAGCTTATATGTATTTACAAGCAGGAATGGAAGATAAAGCAATGCCCCTGTTAGAGGAAATGCGAAAAGAGAATCCAGATAATGCTTCAATCTCAGAAAATCTTGGCTATTACTCACTAAGGAAAAATCATAACAAGGAAGCAGCCAGCTATTTTCGGTCTGCTTTGGTGGCATATAATGCTCAAGCCCCCTCTTCTGAAAATTTGGAAACAATTGAAGCCAAACGAGACACATTGACCCAGTTAATATCAAAACTTGAAAAACGTTGGTCAGTGTCTCTTTTCGATGGTTTATGTATTGGCAGTAGTGCTTGTGATGCCAACAGTAATAACTTGATTAGTCCTTTTGGACAGGGATTCGGACAAGCTCAATTGGACTATCGCCTCTCTTCTACTACACATATTTTCACAAGAGGGCTTTGGCATAACAAGAAAGATAGCCTTGCTGTGGATAGGCGCTCATTTCAGCCTACTTTGGGAGTAAGCTTTAAGCCTATTAAAGAACAGAATTTTCTTATTTCCATGGAATATATGTTTGAGGGTGGTCCTGATACAGAAGATCATGTATTACTTCGCTCGGCATGGTCTAAAACAAAAGGGAATGACTGGTCTCTAAAAGATTCTCATGACTTCAAAGGACGCAAGCTTGGCGATTATTCTAATCTCTATGCGGATGCCGGTAAGCTGTTTCTAAATGAAGATCCTTTTTTGCTCTACGCCGAGGGCCGTAAGGGTAAAACACTGGTATTTAATAGACAGTCATTGATTTCTGGGTTTGGCTACCTTAGGGGAAGTGGTGAATTTGCAAGCAGCTCAAACGATGAGCATGTTATTGATATCGGGGTGGGGATAGAGGGCCGTTACAGGGCGCATTATAACCAATACCGTGGTTATAGAACCGAGTGGAGTGCACTGCTTAGAATTGGTCAAGAGCTTGATAATACTCAAGATAAGGAGGATACCCGTATTAATTTGGGTATTGGGTTACATTTCTGACCGAAGTTTACAGAAGAGTCATGGGGAATACCTATTTCGCTCAGCCCTTCTAAGTATAGCCTTTGCTTGGCTAGGTGGATGTGTGTCTGAACCCGCCCAGCTATGCCCTAACCAGACTTTTTTGCAAATCTATCAAACAGCTCCCGGTGATACGGGAGTGAATTTTGATAGCTTATTCCAAAAGACTCATAAGGCCGGGTTTGATACCGTATTCTTACAATGGAGCTCCTATGACGATGTGAGTTTTTACCCTGACTCACGGCCATCAATTAAGACAGATTCTCGGTTAACCTCCATTATCCAAGCGGCTTGCAAGGCTGACACTAAGCTTTGGTTAGGCTTGCATCACGATAGCCAGTTCTGGAATCGCTCCGCAAAGCCACTAAAGGATGTTAAACATTACCTACATGAGCGGTTAGTTGATTTAAAGCAACGCCTACCAGCAATACATTCAGCCATTGACAAAGCGACTCCGCAAACTGATTGTCTCAAGGGTTGGTATATTGCCGATGAAATAGACGATATGACGTGGGCTGATAGCGATTACCAGAAACTGCTTATCGATAATTTAGTAGCAACCCGGAACCTACTGAAAAAAGCCGAACCACGCTGGCCTGTTGCTATATCCGGATTTACTAACAGAATTAAATCTCCCCAGGATTACGCCAAGCTTTGGGATACATTATTGACTAAGGCTGACATTAACCTATTACTGTTTCAGGATGGTATCGGAGCAGGTAAGCTTACACTGCCCACACTCGTTGATTATATTCAACCACTGGCTACGATGGCCAAAAAAAATTCTTATAATGTTTCAGTAGTGGTAGAGTTGTTTAACATGCGAAAAAAGAAGGACGGGAGTCATTATTTTTCATCCGCTGCAGTTGCTCGAGTGAAACAACAATTAGCCCTTGCTGAAAAAGCCGGAGCAGAACAACTGGCAGTATTTGCGGCTACGCCCTATTTATTGCAAACTAATATGAGTGGTAGTAATACCTTGGCTATATTCTGGAAAAACTCTCTTTTAAAATCTTGTCGAACCGCCTCCATGGATTAACGGTCTTGACTAAATATTGACAGGAATCTTTTATGCCCGAGGTCAAAATTTCTTCTTTGACTCTATACCCCGTTAAGTCGATGCGCGGAATCAACCTGGAATTCGCCACCTTAGACGATATGGGCATATGTTGGGATCGTCGTTGGATGGTTATCGATAAAAACTCCCATTTTCTCACGGGAAGACAGCAGCCAAAGTTACTGACTATCCAACCCCATGTCACTGAGAAAGGAATGCTCTCGTTACAATTTCCTGAAGGTAATACTACCCACGTAGCGTTGACTGCCTCCAGAAGCCAGCGGATTCCCGTTACAATTTGGAAAGATCAGGTGATGGCAACCCCTTTGGATAGTCAATGTGACCAGACTTTAAGCAAATTTTTGGGGCAAGAATGTCGTTTAGTATTTATCGATGCCGATGAGGTTCGCCAATTAGATCAAGAATATGCAAACCCAGGGGAGCGTACGGGATTCGCAGATGGTTTTCCTTTATTACTCATTTCAGAGGCTTCCTTGGATGACCTGAACTCTCGACTAGTAGAACCACTTTCTATGCAACGCTTTCGCCCCAATATTGTGGTTACTGGATGCCCAGCCTATACGGAAGATACATGGCGTAATGTTCGTATTAATAACTTACGATTTACGGTCGTGAAACCTTGCTCACGTTGTGTAATAACGACTGTTAACCAGGAGACTGGGAAAAAAATGGGGAAGGAACCGCTAAAAACATTGATGGAATACCGTCGCCAGGGAAATAAAGTTATGTTTGGGCAAAATGTTATTCATCGCGATCAGGGAGTGATAAAACTTGGCGATGTACTTGAGGTCGCCCATTACTTGTAGAAGTTCAGACTTAATCTAACATTCCCCCGTTTATCAGTAACTGGCTATCAGGAAAAGTTTAGTTCATAAACTTTTCCTTCCGGATTGATTTTCCGTCAATGAGCATTTCCATTGGCGTTCTCCTGCAGCACATTTTCCCTTAATGCATTCGTTGAGTATTGTATCAATCGTTGCATAAGCAGAGCCAAGCTACTCAATATACAAAGTACTCATGACCCCTGCTCACTTCCCTCCATCCTTGGATAAAAATTCGCTATGCAACCTCGCCAATCTCTTTACCAAAAAGCTTATCAACTCGCTTATAGGCATACGCATAATAGAGCACCGGAATAAAGACTAGCGTCAACATCGTTGAAATCATTATTCCAAAAATCAATGAAATCGCAAGCCCGCTAAAGATCGGATCATCGAGAATGAAAAAAGCACCCAACATAGCTGCAAGCCCCGTTAAAACAATCGGCTTGGCACGCACAGCACTCGCCTGTATGACAGCCTCTTGCAAGTCCATACCTGCCCGAACTTGCTCATTAATAAAATCGACCAGTAGGATTGAGTTTCGCACGATGATCCCCGCAAGTGCAATCATGCCGATCATCGATGTTGCCGTATACTTTGCACCCAGTAAGGCATGCCCCGGCATTACACCAATAATGGTCAAAGGAATAGGAGCCATAATAATAAGCGGGATTGCGTACGAGCGAAATTGAGCCACCACAAGCAGATAAATCACAATCAACCCAACACCATAAGCAATGCCCATATCGCGAAATGTTTCAAACGTCACTTGCCACTCGCCATCCCACTTGATACTGAAAAAGTAAGGGTTGTCAGGTTGATTAAAAAAGAACTGCTCAATTTCTCCATCCCGTTCCAGCATATTATCCTTAAGCTTGCCCGAGATTTCGAACATGCCATACAGAGGACTATCCAAGGCACCTACCATATCGCCCATCAAGTACACCACTGGAAGTAAATCTTTATGGTGAATGACATTTTCACGCGTACCACTCTCCACGCTCACAATCTCAGACATGGGTATCAACTTGCCGGATTTACTACGAATCTTTAGATCTAAAACCGCATCAATTTCAGCTTTATCGGCAGTCGAAAATTCGAGCCTAACAGGAATGGCATACTTAACGTGGTCACCGTGCATGAAGGTCACATCCTTGCCACCCAAAACGGTGCTGATTGCCGACGCAACCGCTTTTTGAGAAAGCCCCAACAACGCCGCTTTTTCACGCTGAACATGCAAAATAAAGCGACGAGCAGGTTCAACAATACTGTCATCAACATCAACAATATCATTGGTTGACTCAAAAACCTTGCGGACTTCTCGGGCAACTTCAGTCTGACCTTTATAGTCTGGCCCATAGACCTCCACCACTAAGGGCGACAGGACTGGTGGCCCAGGCGGAATCTCAACAACTTTTATACTCGCCTTATATTTCTCTGCAATTTTGCTTAACGAGTCCCGCGTCGAAAGCGCAATTTCATGACTTTTTCTATGCCGGTGTTTCTTGTCCACAAGGTTTACTTGGATATCGCCAAAATAGGCTCCTTTGCGCAAGTAATATTGACGCACCAAACCATTAAAATTAATCGGTGCTGCCGTTCCAGCATACACTTGTAAATCAGAAACCTCGGGAACCGTTTCTATATACTCTGCGGCTTCATCCAACACACGCTTAGTCTGCTCAAGGGTCGTCCCCTCAGGCATGTCCACAATAATCTGGAACTCTGACTTATTATCAAAAGGGAGCATTTTCAAAACAACCAGTTGGACTACTGCCAATGAAACAGACAACGCAATCAGAATAATAATGCCAAGCCCTAAAAGCTTCCGCTTACCGCTACCCTTTTTGCCGCCCAAAAATATACCAACAGTATTTTTAGCGAGCCTAATAATCCATGGTGCAGCGCCTTCGCTATTATGATGACTAAAGTCCACATTCTTTAAGACCCTATACGCTAACCATGGGGTGACCACAAAGGCGACCATCAAGGAGATGAGCATACCCATACTGGCATTAATCGGAATCGGACTCATATAAGGCCCCATAAGCCCGGTCACAAACGCCATCGGCAATAACGCGGCTATTACCGTAAACGTTGCGAGAATCGTAGGCCCGCCCACCTCATCAACTGCAAGAGGGATAGTTTCAAGCAGTTTCTTTCCGCCCATTGCCATGTGCCGATGAATATTTTCCACCACCACGATGGCATCGTCCACCAATATCCCGATGGAAAAAATAAGTGCAAAAAGCGATACGCGGTTTAGCGTAAACCCCCAGGCCCACGAGGCAAACAGCGTTGCTAATAGCGTTACAATAATGGCCGATCCAACAATAATACTTTCACGCCAACCCATCGCAAGCCACACCAATACCACAACGGCTGCCGTTGCGAAAAGCAGCTTCTTAATTAGTTTTTTAGCTTTGTGATCCGCTGTATCTCCATAATTTCGAGTGATCTCAACATTTACCCCTTCAGGGACAAAGATTCCATCCAATTGCTCGAACCGCTTAATCACCCGGTTAGCCACCTCAACTGCGTTCGTACCTGGTTTTTTCGCAACGGCTATCGTTACTGCTGGAGCATTTTTTACCTGCCCCGCTCTGCTGAACGTAACATATTGCTCAGGCTGTTCTGCACCCAGTTCAATATTGGCCACATCTGCCAAATAAACAGGCTTACCCTCCGTTACACCGACAATTAACTCACCCACTTGTTCTGGAGTCGTTAAAAAGGTGCCAGCCTGGACTTGAACCTCTTCGTTATACGTCACCAGAGTTGACGCATCCTGAGAAGCATTCGCCGATTGCAAAGCAAACTGTAGGCTATCTAGGGAAACGTCATACCCCGCCATTTTTTGTGAGTCCAACTGCACTGACACCACATGATCTGGACCACCAATGGTATAAATATCGCGCGTACCGGGTACACGTTTCAACTCCGCCTCAATTGCATGAGCTACTTGCAGTAATTCATGCGCACTGCGCTTGGAATCGTCAGTCCACAAAGTTGCCGTAACAATAGGAACATCATCAATTCCTTTCGGTTTAATAAGCGGCTGCAAAACACCGAGATTCTGCGGCAACCAATCCTGTTTGGAAGCGATTTTATTGTATAAACGCACTAACGCTGCAGTCCTGTCTTCACCCACTTTATATTGTACGGTGAGCACTGACATCCCTGGAGAAGAAGACGAGTACACATGCTTAATACCCGTAATTTCAGATAACGCCTGTTCAGCTGGCCCACTGACCAAGTGCTCAACCTCACTAGCAGTCGCACCCGGAAAAGGTATAAATACATTAGCAAACGTTACATTAATTTGAGGCTCTTCCTCACGCGGTGTAACAATAATTGCGAACAGCCCTAACAATAAGCCGACAAGTGCCAACAAAGGAGTGATTTCACTATTTTGAAACTTACGGGCTATCCGGCCCGAAATACCCATTGAACTATCCGTCATGTTCTTCTGCCTCTACAGTCTGAACTGTTTGCTTCAGAAATATACCTGCTCTAATAGGGTCAAGCGCAATCTCCTCTCCTTCAGACAATCCAGCTAAAATCACACGTTTATCGTTACCAGTAAAACGTCCCAAACGAATATGACGAAAATGCTGACGACCTTGCAAATCGACAACATAAACTCCCGTGACCTCCCCTCGATACACCACAGCGGCTTCTGGTACCACCAAGTGCTGAGCCTTCCCGGTGGAAAAGGCCACTTTGACAAACATTCCAGGAAACAGATCCTCTACTTTATCCTGGAGATCGATGCGAACTTTAAACGTATTGGTAGTCGGATCTGCAAAGGGGAAGAACGTGATTTTACCTACCGGAACTACTTTAAAATTAGGCCCTTCTAAAATTAAACGTGCTTGATTATTGGTTCGAATACGACCTATCAAGCGCTGTGGAACATCAACCACCACACGTAACCGATCCAATGAAACACCGGCCATTAACGCCTGCCCCACATTCACAAACTCACCCAACTCCACCAACCGACGGGTCACCAAGCCACTATAAGGAGCCCGCACCCGTGTATGCTCCAGTTGTTCCTGCGTACGCACAACATTGGCTCTCGCCGAGGATAACCGTGCGCGAGCAGATTTCAGTGTCGCAGTTGCTTTATCCATCTGCGCCTTAGCCACCAGTTTACGTTTAAATACACCTTTTACACGATTGTATTCTTGCTTTGCTTCTTTGAGTTTCGCTCTCGCTTCCGCCTCACTGGCCTTCGCTTCATTGAGCCCTGCTGTTTGTTTCGTATCATTCAATCGCAAAATAACATCGCCCTTGGTGACAAAATCATCGACATCGTAATCAATGGCCATGACCACGCCCGACGTTTGTGATGAAACCGTGGCCTGATGAACAGCGCCCACGGTTCCATCGAGCACTCGCTCACGCACCACTGACTCTTTGGTCACTTGGGTAATATCAAACGGAAGAGAGTGTTCTGCATAGCTAAGGCCAGTTATGAGATAGGCCAGGATTATCAATAAAATTTTCATCGTTCCCTCTAAGCTATAATTTTTTAAATGGATGGTTTATACGGTGAGTATCACTTTATGCTACTAATTTCCTGCGTTTATTATTAGACATTTGTTAAAATGCTCTGTTCAACCACAAGGATTATAAGTGAGTTTTTTATGTCAATCATAAAGATTGTCGGTTCGGGACTAGTAGTATTACTAGTAATAGTAGGCTCCAACGCTGCTTGGGCTGTTTACAAATGGACGGACAAACATAACGTAATACATTATGACCAATTCCCACCCAAAAACCAAAAAGCGAAAAAGATAAAAACCGAAAACCGAAAGGAGTATTCCTCACAGACAAAAAGCGTTCCCCCTATAAAAACAGCCGTCCAAAAAGAAGCGTCCAAAGAGCCTCTTCCCTCTACACAAACTAAGACAAAAGCCATTGCCTATAGGGAAGACTGCGCAAAAGCTAAAAGAAACCTACAAATCCTTAGCAATAACCAACGCATTCGTATCCAAGACAACGGAAATTATCGAGTTCTGTCAAAACAAGAGAGACAAGAGCAGATAAACGGTATAAAAGAACAGATTAGCGGCATTTGTCAAAATAATCCCCAACAACATGGAAAATAATAGCCATGCCTTTGCTGAGTGTTGAAACCAATCAGAATTTTTCAGATAAACAAAGCGCCCTCTTACAAACGGCATCATCGTTAGTAGCCAAATTACTGGGAAAACCAGAACAATATGTCATGGTACGTCTAAGGTATAACCCTGCCATGTGGTTTGGAGGTTCGAATGACCCCACGGCCTATATTCAACTTAAAAGCCTGGGCTTTCCTGAACAACACACCAAAGCGTTCTCACAAACTTTGTGCAAACTCGTAGAGAAAGAATTAGGAATTTCGACCCATCGAATTTATATCGAATTCAGTAACCCTGACCGGCATATGTGGGGTTGGAACGAGGGAACATTCTAGCGACCGACCACCTCGCGCCCATCTCGACAGGTTTATTCTCTTTTTATTTTATCCTTTAAAGATAATTTAGGCTTGTTCAAAACCTCCCTAAGGCTATAATCCGGCCAACCCTGCAGCCTATATCTGCTGCTCACCCAGACCGGAGCTAAGTGTTACTATGCACGTTTCAAACTTCCCCCTTGCCACCCTTAAAGAAACCCCCGCCGATGCAGAGGTGATCAGCCACAAGCTGATGCTACGTGCGGGGCTGATTCGTCGGCTAGCAGCGGGCCTCTATACCTGGCTGCCATTAGGACTCAAGGTATTACGAAATGTGGAACGTATCGTTCGCGAAGAAATGGATCGCAGCGGTGCAATCGAACTACTGATGCCGACCATTCAACCTGCCGAACTGTGGCAAGACTCTGGCCGCTGGGAAAAGTACGGGCCTTTGCTGTTAAAAATTAAGGATCGGCACCTACGCGAATTTTGCTACGGCCCTACCCACGAAGAAGTCATTACAGATTTTGCTCGCCGCGAGTTCCATAGCTATAAACAATTACCCGTCAATTATTACCAAATACAAACCAAATTTCGCGACGAAATACGCCCACGTTTTGGCGTCATGCGTGCACGCGAATTTTTAATGAAAGACGCTTACTCGTTCCATATGGATAAGCCGTCTTTACAGACGACCTACGATCACATGCACGCAACATACTGCCGTATTTTTAAGCGACTTGGCCTGACATACCGTGCTGTTCAAGCCGATAGCGGAGCGATTGGAGGAAATGCCTCGCACGAATTTCATGTACTTGCCGACGCTGGTGAAGACGCTATTGCCTTCAGTGATAGCAGTGATTACGCCGCCAACATAGAAAAAGCCGAGACGCTACCTGTGGATCCACCTTCACCCGCTCGCCGCGAGTCTGAAAAAATCGCTACGCCCGGAAAGGAAAGCATTGAAGAAATCAGTCAATTCCTGAAAGTTGCTCCAGCTCAATGCGTGAAGACACTGCTTGTCAAAGGTAACAAATCAACGCCAGTCATTGCCCTTTTGATACGAGGCGACCACGAGCTAAACGAAATTAAGGCGCTTAAGTTATCCAACGTACAGGATCCTCTCACGTTAGCCAGTGACGAAGAAGTCAAATCGGTTGCAGGTTGTCGCGCCGGATCCATCGGCCCGCGTAACCTGGATATTCCCATTTTTGCCGATCATGCCGTCATAGGGTTAAATGATTTTGTCTGCGGTGCGAATGAAGACGGATACCACTACATCGGAATGAACTGGGAGCGCGACTTACCCAAAGCCAAAGCCATTGATTTGCGTAATGCCGTTGAGGGTGATCCCAGCCCTGATGGGAAGGGGACACTATCCATTCAACGTGGCATTGAAGTGGGTCATATTTTTCAACTGGGAGACCGTTACAGCAACGCCATGAATCTCAGCGTACTGGATGAAAACGGCAAGAATGTCACCCCTCTGATGGGCTGCTATGGCATTGGTGTCTCACGAATTGTTGCCGCCGCCATCGAACAAAATCACGACGACCGTGGCATTGTATGGCCTCTATCCATCGCACCCTTTCAAGTGGCACTCGCCCCCATTAATCTACATAAATCTTTACGACTCCGCGAAGCCGTAGACTCACTCTATGAATCCCTTCAACAAGCCGGTATTAACGTCTTACTGGATGATCGAAAGGTTCGTCCCGGTGCAATGTTTGCCGATATGGATCTGATCGGCATTCCCCATCGCATTGTTTTTAGCGAACGGGGTCTCGACGAAGGTGTCGTTGAATACAAAGCGCGCAGTGACAAAGATTCTCAGAATATCTCCACTGCCGAGATTACCCAATTTCTGCAAGACATACTGGCTTAACTACCACCCACTCCTCAGCGTAGTGCGCCAGACTACGCTAAGACTTGAGCTAGTACACCGACAAATCCAAAGTGTCGGCACCAGTGAGCCAACCCTACCAAAAGCTGCACACCTATGATCCGATATCACAGACACAAGCAGCTTTCTCTCATTGAGTTTGACTGGCCCTTCCAAACGCCGCTGGATGAAAACAACCACTGAGCGAAGATAAGCACATCAAATGATCCACTAAAGGAATGCTCTAAGGCGTTGAGCTAAATGAATGGCATCGTTGCGCGAGAACTTCTGCAACGATTAGTAGCAATGATAAAGTTTAATATCACTACCCTGAAGCAGTCCCTCGCTTAAGGAAACAGTTTTCCGGATAATGCGAATATGCTGATTAACCGGAAAAGCCTCCAACATAAAGCCTTCCAATGGAAGGAGGCACTTAACACCAACCTTGCTCGCCCCGATGCCCAATGGCAACCCGCCTTACTGGGTTTAATCGTAGGGATTCTTAGCGGCTCAGTCATTATTGCATTTCGCTTCCTTGCGGAATTAGGCCAGGCCACACTCTTACCCAACGCTATTCCGGAAAACTACGAGGAACTGAAGTGGCCACTTATTCTACTGCTGCCGATCATCAGTGGACTCATGATCGGCGTGCTTTTTACCTTTTTTTGGCCAAACAAAAAAGTGGTCGGCATTATCCATGTCATGGAGCGATTAGCCTACTTTCAAGGGCATCTGGGATGGCCTGGTTTTATTAAACAGTTTTTGGGAGCCACACTGGCCACCATTGGTGGACACTCCATTGGGCGTGAAGGCCCCAGCATTCACCTAGGCGCGGCTTCCGGCTCACTGCTCGGACAATATCTGAAGCTCCCCAATAATACATTGCGCACACTGATTGCCTGCGGTTGTGCCTCAGGTATTGCGGCATCATTCAACACCCCTCTTGCTGGGGTAATATTTGCGATGGAGGTGGTTATTATGGAATATTCTGTAACCGGCTTTATTCCCGTCATTCTAGCAGCGGTCAGCGCCACGGGACTTTCCATTCTCGCATTTGGCAATGAGCCCGTGTTCAGCATCCCCACCCTGGAACTCACCTCCCTCAAAGAGCTACCTTTTGTCGCCTTACTTGGGCTATTAACCGGTCTTTTCTCAACATTATTTATTAAAAGTATGGAAGTTACAGCCACCCGTAGCCGCGAATGGTCATTTCTTGTCCGAGCCACACTGGCCAGCATTATTGTGGCTCTTTGTGGCCTAGCATTCCCACAAGTCATGGGTATTGGGTACGATTCGGTTAACAGCGCCATGCTCAGTGAGTTTAGTTTAAGCCTTCTCGCAGGCATCTTATTCGTCAAACTGATTGCCACTACTGCTGCTGTAGGCTTAGGTATACCGGGAGGACTCATCGGGCCAACACTCTTTATCGGCGCAATGCTCGGAGGCTCGGTCGGTTACATCAGCGGACTCTCATTTCCAGAGTTCATATCGGACTCAGGTGTCTATGCACTACTCGGCATGGGTGCCATGATGGCTGCAACACTTCAAGCCCCACTAGCAGCCTTAATTGCTATTCTCGAATTAACGGGCAACCCATCAATTATTTTTCCCGGCATGTTAGCGATTGTTATAGCAGAACTCACACGCAGTGAATTATTTCATCAGCCGTCTATTTTTAGAGCACTTCTACAGGCACGAGGATTGGATTATCAAGCCAACCCCATGAGCCAATTGCTACATCGAATTGGTGTCGCAAGCGTTATGTCGAAAAACTATGTCCCACTTCCGCTAACAATCACTCAAAAGGAAGCACAAGAAGCATTGAAACAAGAACCTCAGTGGTTACTACTAGAAAACGAAGGCATACCCGAAGCCGCGATGCCTGCCGTTGACCTCGCTCGCCATCTTAAGGAGCAGGCAACAGGTAAAGAAATTAACTTAAAAGAAATTCCCGCTCAACGCCGAGAGTTAGTGGGCATCCATATGCGCTCAACATTAAAAGAAGCTTCTGACCAAATGCGCAAAGCAGGCATCGACTTTCTTTTTGTCTACGACACACCTGCCCCGACCTTCACTCGAACCAGAGGAGTCTTGTTAAAAGAAGCCATTGAGTCTGCCTACCAGTTTTAGCCTTCTGTCAAGTCCCGCTAGATAGAGTCTGCTCAAAAAGTCAGCATATCACCATTTGATACCGATAGCCCCACCACCGGGTATCGTGTACCAACCGATAATGGATCAGTCTTTTCACCACTTGCAAGAGTGGCTTACGGACTGCTCCATACAGTCACAGTAAAATAGAAGCGCACTCCTTGTCATCGAGTATTAGCTTTCCGATATTCATCTCATTTATAGCCGCTCATCTCTCCACATACTTACCAATGAAGCATAAAACCGAGCAAAACAAAGAGGACTTTTGCTAAAAGAGCACACAAATTTCAAACCATTAATAATAATGTTAGAATATTCCGAAATTCCATAGGAGATATTCATGAAAATAGTACTCAGTTTTATATTAGGTGTTTTGGTCACAGCAACTGCAGGCTGGTTTTCCATGCCAAGTCTTATGCTAAATGAATACGAAAGTCCCTTTAACACCGATAAAACAGTAGAGACCATTGCAGAAAATGCAAAAGCAAACGGCTGGGTCGTCCCAGGTATTTCAAAGCTGCACAAATCTATTAAAAAACACGGTGGATATGATTTACGCCCCGTATATCTTGTGAATCTCTGCAATGCGAAACATGCCTACAATATCCTTAAGAACGATGAGCATAAAATTATTTCTACGATGATGCCATGCACTATAAGTGTCTATGAAAAGGCTGATGGTAAAACATATATCTGCACAATGAATGCCGCGCTGCTTGGCAAAATGTTTGGTTGAGATATCGCACAAACATTCGGTGTTGAGGTTGCCCGCGACCAGCAGAAATTTATAGCATTTACAAAATAGGCTTTAATGACTCATATAAGCGACACAAGCCGCTCCATATCCATCATTGAACACCACTCAATCACTATGGACTGAAAGTCCATAGTTTTCACTAGCTAACTGAGACCAATAAAACGCCACGATTTTCTTTGCCGATGAAGCCAGTATTCGTTCCGATCATCATTACGAAACAACTTGAGCACCTATTGGATAGACTCCTGTAGTCGAAACAATCGATGCCTTTCGTGCTTGAAAATACCTCCTTTAATATGCGTAGATTCTTTGGAGTAGCTAAGGACGTTAGCATGTGACTATTGCCGCTGCTTTGCCTCATTGCGCCCCAGCAAAGCACAGAGCAAACTCCCTAGGACTGCACTCTACCTTGGCCAACTTTATGGGTGCTCTGCATCCGCAGTTATCATACTGACGGAACATAAGCCATGATTACCCAGCCCCCACTGTTTTACCCCGCGCCACCAGATGGATCAGTAAAACGATCATTCAAAGTCTGAACAAACTGATCGGCTGTCTCACGAATTCTAACCAACCTCTTCCGAGCGCCTATTCCCCAACCTAGCGGACGAAGACGAAACAAGCTATGAGTAAAATGCGTGTTTTTATTAAACGCATTAATGAGCGCGGGATCTTTATGGTCGCGCTCTAAACCATTTACAATAACCTTTGCATGCCACTTACGCGAGAAAAAATGTAGCCAAGTGATAACCCCCGCAAAAAGCAGTAAGCCTATCACCAGTATTATTGGACTCAAGCCCAAAGACTCAGATAAAGCATCTAGCCCAAGCGCACCAAATGCTGCACCTAGAAAACCGCTAGCAGCCAACCCCAGGAGAACAAATGCCAGTAGAACGCCATCCGTAATTAAGACTCGTTTACGCCAGTTCTTTACCATACTGACTACTTCAGGAATCCACTGCTGCTCTATTTTATCTGCAGTGGCCTCAAGCGCGCTCACAATTCGATAAGATCGCTCCACACTCACTTTTGCAATACGATCCGTTATTTCGGCGAGATCCGCATCACGACGACGCTGATAGCGCTCCATCAAAGCAGAATCTTCGATTGACATAGCAGCAGCATCACCATCAAAGAGACAATAAAAAGCCCCCGTGGTTAAGCCCGCCTGCACAACTGATTTTTGCCACGCAGAAACAACTTCTTCGAGATTATCCTCTCTCGCAGTAGAATCGATTTGGTTTAATACAAAAATAAATTTATTAGCATCATTACGGTCACGGGTATTTCGAACAAGATGCTGCAGAGTATCCCTCATTGCCCCTGGCTCAGGATGGCGAGCGTCAAAAAATACCAATACAAGATCCGATAAATCGATAATATGGTCGGTAATCCGCAAAATAGCATTACGTTGATCATCGGCATCGAAACCAGGAGAGTCGATGAGAATCTTACCTTTTAGGCGGTCATAGTGGCTTGTTTTAAGCTGCAGATAACTGTCTATTTTTCTTCCCTCTCCCGCCGAAACTTTCTCTAGCTCCTCGCCTATTTGATAGAATGGAAACCTTGGATCCGCATCGAGTGCAATTCCCGGCAGCACCCGAACCTCTTCATCGCCCGAAAACGTCAGCACAGTAAACTTGTCATCCACTGCCTGATTACCCGTTTTTTGTAACTTCCCACCCAGAAAGGAATTAATAAATGTCGACTTTCCCGCCGAAAATGTTCCCAAAACAGAGATCAGTGGCCACCAGGAAATTCGATGAGCAAAGGACTCATCTTTACGAAGAAAACCTGCCTTGTAGCCAATCTTATCCAATTGCTCAAAATGCCCCACCACCTCTACTAGCATTGGGTTTTCCTGCTTGAGATGTGTTTTGAGCATATTGAGTCGTTGAGAAACAATACTATTGGTTCTTGCCATATTCAGTTCCTATATAAGCTTAAGAATGCCGCAGTATTGCCATCTGACAGACAAAAAAGAATACAAACCATTGCGTCAGATAAATGCTTCCCTGCATCATCAATTCCTGAGAATCAAATAAAACCCGTCATAAATAGTTTTCGTACGCCCACTCCATGCGATAAAACACGCTGACTCTTCCTAGGCCATAACTGGTATATGTAAAGCTATTTCTGGCTCCGTAACCTCTCGACAATATGTTCTGCTCGCTGTCGATCAAAATTCCCGATAAACCCTACCAGAGGATGCACTTCCCTAAAACGTTTCTGATCGATTAACAAGTTAGCCGCTTTTTCGTAACTATCAACGGCTTCGTCAAACTGCTGACCTTGTACCATCAAGTTTCCATATTCACCTAGCAGATCAGGATTATCAGAGTTAGCCGTAATCAGTTCTTTATAAATTTTCGCCGCTCCTTCCGTATCTTTATTCCAGAAAGCTTTACGGGCATCCGCAAGTTTAGTAAGCGACTCACTGCCCATGCTTTGTATGCCAGGCAAAATATTCATACCAGACATTCCGTTCATACCTT
>JAULBP010095572.1:0-11525 GCA_032355345.1 Lepetodrilus pustulosus | reverse complement strand
TCTCTCTCTCTCTCTCTCTCTCTCTCTCTCTCTCTCTCTCTCTCTCTCTCTCTCTCTCTTTGGATTCAGACGTATGACGATGAAATAAATATGCAATAACGAACATTCAGTATAGGAGAAAGGCCGAGTATCTGTCCATTCCTAAAAAACGAATGGAGACGAGGGGCCGTAGATATTAAGAGTTGATAAGATATTTGTAAAAGCCTACACTATCATACAACCGTCCTCGTTCACGGCAATTAGATCGTTTGAATAGAGTCACAGGTTGTGTGGCTTAACATGGCATTTGCTCCAATACATTTAGTTCAGTGTAGACCCAGGCTGCTAGCCTAATATGAAGGACGAATATATGTCCGCGACATTGGTCAGTTGAACGTGAACAACTTGATTTCTCCGTTACTCTGAGCAACAGCTACCATTCCAGAATCCCCTACAGTAGCAGCCAGGGGTTCCCGTAGACCATCACGACTACTAAGCAGCTCCCCCTGGTGGCACCCGTCACCGGAAATGACGTGTATCTTGCTGGCCGCCTTGTCCACGAGCAGCGCGCGACCCTGGGTGTCTGTGGTGACAGCGACTGGATTCTTGATTCCCTGGCTCTGCGCTGCGTGGTGGGTGTATAAGATCTCTCCCGACATGTTGATGCAGATCAGAAGATCACGTGATGAGCAGAGCAGGAGGATGTCGCCGGTAGGGGGCAGCGTGAGATCAAGAGGTGGTCGAGGAAACTTGGACCTGTCTAGTGCTATGCTGTGCAAGATCTCACCATTGCAGGACACAACATCGACGCATGGCGGATGAGGGGGCGATAACCCAACTGTCGCCAAAACCTCGTCTGAGGAAGATGCAAGACTGAAGTAACTTTTTGCCGTTTTGATCTTACCAGTCACATGTAACGTTCCTCCAACAGTCACAAAGGCAAACTCCTTCGTCTTTGGAAGGGAGATAACTGCTTCGTGTTTTGACACTAGGGCAATGGAATGAGGGCATTCACCAACATCGGCCTCCGATACCAGCTTGCCACGTGGAGTGAACTTCTTCAACTTCATGTTCCGGAAGTGAACGTCCATGACGACGACGTCCCCGGATTTTAGCAGGAGAATTCCTCTGATGTCTGTCCTCGTCATGTCTCTCGGAGATCTCCCCGTGAATGACGCCACTGGTTTCGTTCTTGGCGTTTCCCTGGGCGATAGCACCCCACTTCCTGTGACCCCACTTCCTGTGTAAAGAGAGCTTCTGGAAATTGCAGGTATCTGCCGTGGAGAAGCAAGCTTGGGAGATACTTCAGCGTCTTTTTTCTTTGCTGCCTTGCAAGACTTCACGATCTTCAACTCACCTAGACTTGACAGGGCTCGAAGTCTGTCCACTGCCTTTTTGTCTGGATAGTACTGGAGACTGGTAGAAACATTGACTTGGTTGGCCACAGACCTCTGCTTGTTTAGTGCTTCACTCTGCTTCATGATGTTCTCAAAGTTGTTGAGTATGTCCATATCTGATCCGTATACAAGAAGATGTTCCAGGAACTTCTCAGTCTTGGTCAGCGAGTTGATCCTGGCATCACTATTGACCACTCTCTCGGCAAACTGTTCCCTTTGTTTGTCGTAAATGCTTTCGACGTCGGAAATCATCTTGTTCTCCTTCTCCAGAATGAGATCCGTCAGCTTCTTCACGTGGATCGAGATATCTTCCAAAGCGGCGTCTCGCGACTTTGTCAGCATCTCTAGATTTTCCTCACACGTCTTGGACATTGTTGTGACTGCTTGCTTGGAGACCTTGACGCTGTCGGCTACAATGGCGACGTCTCGCTTCAGATCGGCGACGACCGTGACTGCACGTCGGGTGTTCTTCTTACACTCTCTGTGAGCCACGGTCATGCACGTTTCGCACACAAACTTCTTACATTTCACACACGCCACTGACACCGGCTTTCCGTCATGTTCGGAACACACAAGTTGACCTCGTTTCGGTCGGATCAACTTCTCCAAAGCCTCGTTCTCGAGGTATTCAATGTTTACCACGTGATGGTCGCGCGAGGCCCGGCTGCGCCCGTGCACACGTTCGCAGTCTTCACACAGAGCTTCAAGGCACTCCTTACACCACCCAACAGCTTCCACCAGAACGTGATCCTGTCTGCATATGTCGCAAGCCTTCTCACTGTTGCGCGTTTCGGCGACTCTCAAGAGGCCCGTGATGAAATGGTTTGCCACGAACGTTTCCATCCACTGGTCAACAGTGAGCCCAGCGACTTCCGGTCTCGTCTGCTGACCACACTGCGGACATAGGAACACTCCTTTGGTCGCTGTCTGGCGTATATAAACTCCGAGGCAGAGCCGACAGAAGGAGTGGAGACAGGGCAGGGTCCTGGGGTCGCGGAACTTCTCCACACACAGCGTGCACGTGAAGAAGTCGTCCGCCAGTTGACTCATACTCGCCATCTCGGAGCGAATCTCTACTTCCGCTCCAAACAGGACGTCACTCCACGTGCTAAGAGTCGTAATGTATGTCTGTTCTGTTGATCAAGGGACGGCTGTTTGACGTACAATGAAAGTGTAACATATGGTAGTGTGGCAGCCCCAACGCACAACGTTTTAAGGCACGGACTGACATTAACGGTATACCACGTCGTTCAGGACTTGTCTGGAGATATAACTACCAGCCTCGACAATTGTCATTGGCAAATGCAGATTGAATTTGGGCGTTCCACCAACAAGCGATAATATTATCGTATTTGTACAAACATGGATACAATAGCTGACAGCAGCGATAAGGACATTGCTATCGTATTTAGTATTCCATACCGGGACGTTATCACATTCGGCCCAGTACAGCTATTATATTATAGAGATACCTATTTTCTTCAGGTACAAGAATAAGTGACATGCACAAGACTCTCTTTCTTTCTCTCTTTTCTCTCTCTCTTTCTCCCCTTCTCTCTATCTCTCCCTTTCTCTCTCTCCCTTTCTCTCCCCCCCCCCTCTCTCTCTCTCTCTCTCTCTCTCTCTCTGTGTCTCGGCTTTATATTATTATCATATATTAGTAGTATATACCGGTAGTGCGGTATGCGCAGTGTTACAACAATAGATTTAGTTTTTAAATTGTTTTAACTCTAGTGTAATTTACAGTTCCGCTATCAGCATTGAAGGCAGCCGATTAATCTACACGCTTTATTATATAGCTCAAGCTTTATATGAAGTTTTCATGATAAAGAAATAAAAACAAACATAGGCTACTGGCATTGGCAATTCATTACGTTTCATAATTTCAAACCCAGATTTACATATTCTTGTACAATACAATAATAATTTGAATATAATAAGCTAACCCTTTGCTGTGCGTGTCAATGTATGTGTTCACTTGTATACCATGTTTATGATAATGCTACCTATAACTATACATAAAATTCTGCCTATAACTATACATAGAGTTCTGCCTATAACTATACATAGAGTTCTGCCTATAACTATACTCTGCCTATAACTATACATAGAGTTCTGCCTATAACTATACATAGAGTTCTGCCTATAACTATTCATAGAGTTCTGCCTATAACTATACATAGAGTTCTCGATACATAGCAGTAATTTAAGACTATACGTAACATGTACTGATCAATGTCATGAGGGTATCTGGACATAGATCTAGTATCATGATGAAGTCATGTTCAACTATAACAGCCAAGTACATGGTCGGCCATGATTGTGTACAGAATGATGCCTGCGATCTAGAGTTCCTCTAATGTTAGCTAGCCTACTTGTTGAGGATGTCTTTCTGATTTCTCATCAGATTCCATTCCAACTTCTATGAATTGTCTGCGTACCCTTCATCATGATTATCATTATTTGTCTGTATATTCTAAGACTATATATACTAGGATATAGGCAGCTGTCATAAACTATGCTCGTACCGGACTAACTAATAAGTCCAGGGGCGCGCACCAGGGCCTTAGCCATAGCTGCCAACCCCCTCCCCCCAATCCCCAACCCCCACCCTCAAGTCGTTTTACCCAACTATATTATTTCTCTCGCAAATCACAATACCACTTTATGATTTTCATTCAACTAACCTCCTATGCTAAAATAGTAAGCTACGCCCCTGTGTCCTTTATATCCGGTACGACTGTTAATCGTCTTGCTCATTGATCTGGGAAATAATCTATGTCTAGACCTACATTCGTTCCGAAAGAACGGAATATCCCATTCTTGTCAACTTATAATGTTGAGCAGTTTCTGATGATGCCTTCTTCTCGTAGGATCTATACGTCCTCATGACAGCCAGACACAGTATCCACTGGGGTTAAATACAATCTCATCTATAGTTGACTCCATCAAGGAATCGACATATTCTTCAGCGAAAATGCCCAGCTTCTTCTCGAAGATTTCCAGATCAAGGTATTTCTCATGGATGGCCTGGGCTACCCGGCTGTAGATCTCGACTAAGAATTCACCGACGACGGATTCCAACAGTGCGGACTCCTGGCCGAGCCGCCATTGAAGACAGCTGACGCAGTCCACGGGACATCTTTGTGCCATGACGTCTGATGTGGCGTGAATTCCTCGGGAAATGGCAGGTCCCGCCATAGTATCGGTTGCGTGACGTAGATTTGTCAACCGTCGTACGATATTGATGACGTAGATATTTATAAGGTTTCGTTGGTTGACGGATGTTCAGTATGCCTATGTTATATAGCTGACCTGGGAGGCTGCTTAGACAATTGATGATATGGTTGGGTAAAAACATAGCCTAAATTACAATTATGGTTTAGAGGCTGAATGAAAAGGTGCCTATATATGGCGATGATAATTCAATACACACAAAGTATGATATATAGCCTACTTAGTCCTATAGTACAGACATAGTTAGACAAAGTAGCTTCGTCTCTATAATGTTTCTGCTAGCGAAATGCGTATGGTGCGATAGACGTCTGGATTTCTGGACTAATTTACTACAACTTGTAATTTAAGAAAATATACGCTAGCTAATATACTCAGTTTCCCGCAATATTCATAATTGTTATCCGTTAAAAAAAAATGAGAAATACATTTTATATGTATCTATGCCAAGTTTATTGATTTTTATGAATGAATTATTGCGTTTATTTGCATCGCAGCTGGAATATTTCAACCATTGGAGACGACTATTTTGGTTTTATACGAATCGACAATTATTATCTTTACTATATTAATAATTACGGACATGCATGCATGTAGATCTATCGCAGGCACAGACAAATTAGGAATACTAGTATTTAAATGGTTTAAAACATCCGAAAATAATACACCGTCTTGCTTTAGAGCGTATATTAATTTATTATAAGTACACCTGTACCTGAACATGATGCAATATGACTATTGAACGTTTTAGGATTCAATAATAAAAGCTATTTTATGACCATATTATTATTTATCTTAGAAAGAGTTTAATGATTTGACTTAATTTATCATTAACCTTTGATGTATTCAAGTCAACTTGTTTTATCGAAAGATTTTACTTCCTGTAATATATTTTTAGTGGCCAGCTAGTCAAATTACCTTTCGAGCTTTACCTCCCTTTGAGGGCATGAGACTGGTTAACCACTCTATCGGCGCTCTCGTGCACTAGTGTCTTGATAAGAAAACCAGTCCAAAAAGGCAGCAATTTTGTAACCTCTAATTTGATTGGATATTTGCCGTGGAAGCAAAACATTCCTTCAAGATAGCCAAAGCGTAAATAATTTGGTGCATATAATCCGATCATTTCCCAATAACAGGTGAGGATTTGGACTCTAGGCATTCGTAACGGTGTATTTATAGACGCAGGGACGGGTTGTGACTATCTGATCGCTGCAACTACTGTAATAATCGGCTAAGGATCATTTGTTTTTCGACCTTGCCACAGGGGGGAAGGGTCAAGTCAAATTTATTTCTGGCGGGATAAAAATACTCTCGACAAATAACGCAACATGCTACAATCTTCCACTTTCCTTTCTAAATTCCAAATTTCCTCACGCCTAACACACCCGTCGTTGCCTTGGAATGTTGTTGTACAAAAATGTGAAGTGGTTTGTTTCGATTTGACAGGAACAAAGTGAGGATAGCTGCTCAGACGGAGTGACCTTGTCGGAACAAGTTGTTGACAGTCTCGGGTGTTTACAAACAAGACTGGGCCAGCACAGCACAGCGGAGCATTGCTGGACCTTGTTTGCTGCTCGGGGAGTGCGATTATTTCCTGCATGTCTGAGTCGGAGGAAGCATTCTATAACAAACTGAACCATGAGAGAGGAAATTGACGCAGCTATGGTCTTTCTGAAAAGACTGATAGAGAAATGCGAGTCGCTGCCCACCACGAAGGTGGAGGAGTTCACAGCCTGTCTGTCCGCTGTGCTCGCCGACCGATTCCGGAACCACTGGTACAAGGAGAAGCCGACGCGCGGCCAGGGATACCGATGCATTTCCTTCAGTCCGGCGGAACCAGCTGATCCCGTTCTGGAGCGGGCGGCATCGGAGTCTGGCATCAGTCTCGAAGAGCCGCTACTCCCCATCGAGATGACGCTGTGGGTGGATCCCAACGAGGTCTGCTGCAGGTACGGGGACACTGTTTGCTGTTACAGGGATTGTGATATAATGTACTGCAGTGTTCGAAATTGAGAAAATTAATCACGGGGTCATTTTCCATCATTGGTCCAATGTTAATGGTTGTCCCTGTTTATGGCCGGGTAGTGACAATCCTTTGCTATCCTCACTTCACCGGCCATAACCATCCCATGCAGGCTAATGGTGCAAATTGTGCAGCCAACTTCTGCGGCATGGAAGTTGACACCATATCTCAAAGTTCTCGCATAAAAGCTCATGGCAGTACATCAAAATGCACCTCCATAGATAGCTTATCCATTTGCTGTGGCGATGGCGCTGTCAATTTTCACGTACCTTTGTATACAGTTGCTCCGTGTGCCTGAAAGTTCTACGCCTCTGTCAACTGGTGCGCACGCATGCACTCTTGAAAGTACACTGATTGATCAGAATATCGTTTCTTGTTTTAATGTAAAAGTTGGAACTGGTATAAAGTGATAATAAAATGACCTGTGTAGACTTGCATTAAATAAATAAAGGCATAAAACTAAAGAAAGAGAGAGATGATAATCTGTGTATATATATTTATAAATGCTGAATGTCGTAGAACATTAGGCAAAGTTTTTATAGTGTTCTAGAACTTCTAGTATTTAGTCAGTGTACATGGGATGGGATGATTATGGCCAGTGAAGTGAGGATAGCGCAGCATTATCGCTACCTGGCCAAAAACGAGGCCAATGTTAATGATGGTAAAATCTGCAATTTTCACGGGCCCATCGCACAGGTACAGGGCTCTGGACTAAGGTATGCCCGACGTACAGGGACAAGTTAAATTGCTCTGCGGGCAACCTATTTTTTAACATATAGATGCTTTGGTGCCTTTACAACTTGCCATGACTAGCCCTGCGGGCAAGTAACTCAAAATGATAGTCTGGAGCCCTGAGGTACCTTTAGTAACATTGCATATTTTCAAATGAATCCCAGGTACCCGCCCCCCACCTATTTCGATCACTGGACTATAGTGTTTGCAGTTGTCATGATTGGTGGGTGTAACACAATATGCTTACAATATGGGTGCAACACGCATGGCTGTGAATTTTTTTTTTTTTTAATTTTCTTTTTTATCGATTTACGTTAGATTTATGAATCGATTCACGAAGAAAGAATGCATGGCGTATCTTGATGTTAGAATAGAACTGGCAATGTCGTATTGTGACAGCCGACCAGCCAACTTTGACAGGTTGACTGCAACACTCGGCAGTACAGGTGTTGTAGGTTTCCTCCTGGCCGCTGGTTACCATGATTACATGAGCAAATTAATAATAAAGGAGGCTCTAAACCCAGATTATTTTTTATGAAAAATAAATTGTCGATCATCCATTCCCTATTGTATGTTATTCAAGATTAAGATTTAGTAAAAAGGGACCATTATTTATTTCAAAATTAATTGTTTATGCTACCTGCATAATATTGTCTCTGCAAACTATAACTGATTGTGTTACAATTGATTAATGTTTCAGAATTGGTGACATCCGAACAAACTACTGCATGGTGGCATCGATGAAAGACGGTTCCCTGGACAACAAAGCTCATACACTGGACGTAGCAGACCTCATCCAGCGAGCGAAGGAAATGTACTTCAAACAGCTCAACATCACCACCACACGTGTCAACTCCAACTCCAGGCACGGGCACACCATCGACAAACTGCGCACGTGGCACCAGCCCGTCTCCAGCAAGCCGCTGTCTCAGATGGACAAGCACATGCACAACAACAATCACAACAACAACTACCAATCGTCTCCGTTATCGGACTCCAAGACGAACAGCGAAAACAACGACCACAACAACTGGAAGTCCAACCAGAACGCGAAGAAGCCACAGAAAGCGCCTCATCCGCAGCAGCTGTTCAACGCCTTCAACGCCTTCAAGAACCGACAGCCGTTTGGACAACCGGAAAACCGACAGCCGTTTGGACAGTTGGACAACGGTCAACCATTTGTGCCGCCAGATTTCAGTGTTCCACCTCCCCCCGTGAACTTCAAGCAGTGGCAGGCCCCAGGTGCGTACTCACCCCCAGCCAAGAACAAGAACCTCAACTCTAGTTTCCGTAATCACGGCAACAAGAACTTCAACTTCAAGCAAGCGCCTCCAAAAGCCAACAACGACCGTTTTCACTGGCAAAAGGATGACGCAAACAAAATTGGAAGTTAGATGCAGGGATTGTTTGGCTTTAATGTGATTCTCTGGTGCAGTGTTTTCATACTCTTCACACATAATCAAATTTATGGTTTCATTTGATTTGTTCTTGTATGATTTACATTTTTCTACCTATTTATTTAGGTTTAATCTAAAATACAAGCTTTAGAGATTCTTTATTTTTCTATTTTAGACGAGATTGCCATGTCCACACCTGTTCTAATAGACAACACGTGCACTAGTTGAGTACATGTGACGGCTGAAAGGTCACTAGGTCATGTGGTTCCTTCAATTTCCTACTGGACAGCAATGGGTTACCATTGAATTTCTACAGTATGTCTGTGTTTATGTTCACCTCTTAGTCTAACTTCTATCCCAGTTTGATGTCTTCCTGTTAAATTTAACATGGTTTTATATTATCACCAGTATTCAGATTACCATAGCTCGTCAACAATGGTCTTTTGATATGTTTACAAATTACAATCATTGCTCATTTTGACATTTCCCTGTCCAAATCTCATTGGCTTCATTTTACTGAAAAAATATCTCCCAGCTTGCTCAAAGGTTTGGCTCCAAATGTAGTTATCTTCTCTTACTGTATCAGAATATAAATGTAGTAATATACTAACCTTTGCAGCTGTACAGTGGAAGTAGAAGCTATGTCTCATCGCAAATGGGTGAAACTGAAAGATTCCCGCATCGACGTTAAAGTTAAACTCCATAATCCTTAAAATCCTTAAAACCATTACAAATTACATGCACCACACTGATCACACATTCTGATAAGAGTAAATGTAATTTTGGTAATACACGTACCGGTAAGAACATGTGAAATTAATTTGATCTCATCTAGTATAAGTTGAAACTAGCTGAACCATTGAACTGCTGAAATGTGAGCCGATGTTATTCGTCACATATGTACCAACTAAATGTATTCAGTATTTTCACATTGTCTGCTGAGCAGAGCTGTCAGTAGACTAAATAGCGTCCCAAGTCTGGTGTACAGTGCACATGGTGTATAAAAACAGATGAGCAAATTCGCAAAACTCTTAACCTCAGTAAATACTTTAATTAAAATGAGAACCAAACAAAACTTCAATTTGTTTGTTCAATAGACAAACTATAAATTTCAGATTTTTTGCACCATTAATAAAGTATCTGTCTACCTAGCGGCAAATATATGTTAAATACGATACTCCAGGCTAGTCGGCAACCTAAATGTGGCGCTGTCGTCTATACATGCGCGGCGCAGTGCAGCGAGCTGAAAACACTGAATGCAGATTGGTGCTATTGTGATCACCAGACCTTGCTTACCACTGACCAATTGCAATGATCATGAGATCTGCTGAACTGGCATATTAAATTTAATGTTTATGTCCTCTTCTCTTTTTCTTTGTTAAAAATAATAATGATTGCATTATATAGCGCATCATTCACCATGATAATACACCATGTATCTATACAATTGTTGTCTATATGGTTGACAGGACTTTTCACGTTGTCATAGTTACCCAAGAACATTATTTATGATGGCCGAGACTGAAATGCACATGTAATCATCCACCAATTTTGGATTCATTCTGATTTCTAAGAAATTGTATTTGTAATCATGGTAATTGCCACAATTAATTTTTCATGTGTTATCAGCACAAATGTGGTTGGTGTTTCCATAGTTACCAGGTGTGCATTGCCCCCCCCATTTCCTGTTTTAACTTGTGAAGAACAACTTTCCTATTGCTATTTTATTTTACAATAATCCCATGTTTTGTTGTGTTTATATAATTTACTGTTGTGGAGTGGTTTATGTTATATGACAGTCAAGTAGTCTTTATTTATGACAGTAATCTGTTGATCTTTTGTTTTTGTTTGCTTGGATAATCCTTATGGTCGTTATGCTAGTTTAGAATTGAGGTTTTAATGCATGGCAATGCTGTAGCTAGGCTAATTTTTATTCACCATTACTATGCTGCATATCCCTTGTAGAACATTGCTAAATGTTTGGAGTGAATTTCTATGTGGAAAAGAAAATTATTGGGCCTTTCATACTCTGAAGGATCTGAGTTGGAAATTCAATGGAACTTTTGTTAGAAGAGATAACTCTCATATAACAAAATTCACATTTCCTTCCACATCGGAGGTATTGTTGTCTTTAATGGTTCTCGATGGTTACCATGGTTACTTTTTATTCTTGTTCAGGTTTGCATTTATTTTATGTTCGTAGTTTAGTACTATTTTTATTTATTACTTTTAAAATAATAAGATGTTTGTTTGGTCTTGCTGTTTTCTTGGTCTTCGTCTCAAATATTGTTGTCGGTAGAAAATTGAGATCTACCCCAAATACTGTTTACTAATTATATTATAGATAGATAGTTCAACTATCTCAATTTATCTGTTGGTGATTTTATGAAGGATCACATTGGAATGATTGTACTACTTGGTACTTTCACCAGGAACACATTTGTATCTCATTCGTTCAATGGCTGCTGAAAATATAATTTTCATTCATTCGAAGAAACGTTTAGGCCATATTGTCTCCTATCATGTGATTGTAAATTTGTGACCTTTTGAACACTGTCTGGCAGTGTGACATTGCATTTCATATTTCTTGATTATTATATAGATCTTTTATGTAACCTCACAACCTCTCATTAATTTGTATTTTTCTGTAGGGATGATTCTCAAAGCATAGTCATGGAAGTAGACTCAGGGCTCGACATTAAGGACTGTCCGCCTGTCCGGGACAGGTACGATTCACAGTCGGACAGGTGAATTAGCCAAGAT
>JAULBP010095561.1:0-11526 GCA_032355345.1 Lepetodrilus pustulosus | reverse complement strand
TGCAGGCATAATTAAATTCCGGTTTTATATATTATGAGACCAGCGAAATTTTAAAAAGCAGAATTTTAGCGAGATTCCTCTAGCCTTCCCTGATACTCATAAGCTACTCTATATATAGGTATGGTCAGCAGGGCAGGCTAGAGAAATATCGAGCTACATTTTAGTCAATTAATTTATTGATAAAAGTCGTTAAAAGGATTGTGTTTTAATTTTATATCATGTGATCCAAATTTCATAAAGTATGCTATTAATTCAATCAGATTCAGTACACATGAGTTGCTGTTGGTCATTAACATTATTAAACTCTTAACTCTTACAACATACTGAATCTGTGGCAGCATATATTTTAACAGTGCATTAACAATCCTTGAAGTAATGTTAATGGATAATGTACAGAAATGGCAAAGTACATTTTATCAAATTTTTAGAAAACTGGGCAACTTATTACATGTATATGTATTTTGAAAATACAGGAGTAGACTATTCAAAATATATTTTAATTAAGCTGTCACTAAAAAAGAAATGAAAATAAATCTTGGCTTATTATGTTCATTGTTTGAGAAATATTGATGATGTTTTATGGAAAGGTTTTTACAAGATTGGATGTGACAGTGAATTGAAGCATGTCTTCCTTGGTCATCACTTCCTGTCAGAATACAGAGGTTGGGGTGGTTGGGGTGGTGGGGGTGGAGTGTCGCTCATCATTCCCCCATCTCCACCAGATGCTCCAGGTGTTGGAATCGTCGTCCATTGTCAGTTCATGCTTGTCAATTCAGAGTTTTCTAGAAAATAAGATAAAAATATAATTGTTTGTAAAATACTGTTGTTGACACTAATAAGACTACTTCTTTCTTGACACATCCTAAGACGTGTCTGTCTGTCTGTCTGTCTGTCTGTCTGTCTGTCTGTCAGTCAACAATCATAATTGTTATCTGGTTATAGGTGCATTGAAATGTGGCTACTTTTACTCAAGAATTTTTAAGTAGTCACTACCTGACACATTAATAATTTCTATGTGGATTTTATCTCATCAAAAATAAAATAGAAATATAACAGCATAACAAATATGTACCGGTAATAATGATTATAATTACATACATTTCTAAAGCTCCATTAGCCAGTAGAAATATAAGTCCCAGGGGCATATTAAATATGAAATAATTGAATGTGTTCTCCAACATTTGCTGATCAGCTAATTGTTGTTGTGTCAAGGATGTTTCAGTTGTTAAATCATCTTTGCCACGTTGTTATACTGAAACATTTCAGTGTTCAAATCAATTTCTATTTGTTATCAATACATTCTGTAGGTGGCAGTTGAACCTGGTGTTTGTGTTGTACTGAAAATATTTAATTCTGATTGAAGAAACGGAACAAAATTGGTTTAAATGAGTTGCCAATCACATGACAAGCCATCATAAACATTTCAGAAACAACATGACAGCTTGACTACAAACCTTCACATTATTTGAAATAAACATATATAAACAATATAGCCATGTTTAATAATAGACAATAATTATTTAACAGCCATGGGGATTTTTCAAATTTAATTAAGCTTTCAACTAAATTTACATTTACAACTGAGTGTGCAGTACTAACGTAAAAGTTTGCTTACTGTATAATGTGCTCTTGTTGAGATAAACTAAGATGAAATTGACATTTATATGTGTCATGTTCATTTCAAAAGGCAGTTAAGCATTGATGTGTGTAACCCATGTTACGGCTATAGCATCTATATCACATTGTATATATTGTATGTATACGGTTATAGCGTCTATATCACATTGTAGTCACCTTATGTTGTATTTTCTCCAGTATAATAGAGTACCGATTAGGGAAAGGTTGAAATAGATTTGAAAAGGACAGCCACGAAAATATATATTATTTGAAACATTTAGTATTATATTTTTACATTCCATTTCATGTCAATAGTTTCCACTTATAGTGTCAGATGTGACAATGGTTGGTCAAGGTATTTGTAGATGTCACAAAATGAGCAGTACCATGAAATCGTCCGTCAAGGTCACGTGAACTCACATTCATGAGATGATGATTTCTACCTCAGTGCATTTCCCGGTCAGTAGTTTGTTAAAGCATGTCCTAAGACTATCCTGAGCTTGATGCTAGAGATGGACAGTCTCTCTTCTAAAATGGTATTCATACCACACACAGCAATATGGTGAATACAATATTAAGTATGGAATGATGTTTAGTTATTGACATTTATGATGTACTGGTAATTGGTATAAAATTACTTAGTTATGACCTTGGGAATTTTACCTTTAAAAAATCCGTTGAGATTGATGTAATTTTATTATCCATATCGAGAAAACTAATAAATAAAATAATAATAATGGAAATATTTCAACTTTAGAATTTTTTCTCTCAATGTTTTAGATATAATACCTCAAACACATAATGGCCAATTGTTTAACTATTTGAAAGCATTTAAATAGATATATTGTTTTCAATATAAAAAATACAATACCTCATACACATACTAGCCAATTGTTTAACTATTTGCTCCAAGTATGAACCTCAACAACAAATATTCATCCTCTTCACGCCCTACATTCGCACATTAGAAACAAACACCAATACAACAGTGTCAAATATGTAACTGTCTTGCTTTAAAAACATCATGTCAAGAATTATGATAATTTCGACATGATCATGCTCTCTGTTTGACTTGAAACGACTTACACAGATTTTTACAAGCTCGACATGTTTGAGCTGGCTGCTATTTTGACTCTGCCAGCTATGCCTTTATGGCGAAATGTTTGCAAACCGATTAACTGGGAATAGAAGATATATTCGGGCAGAGAAGTCACATCTTCTTGTCGACAGCACAAACCAGGGACGCTGGCTTTAAGAAGTAAGCAGACTTTAAAGTGGCTATCAACCCAGGGATGAATACAAACACAGAAACATTGTCAGATGCCTCGCATCGTAGTGGATATTTCTACATGGGCTGACCTTGTGTCATAAAACTGCAGATTTCTGTCAGGAATTGATCAGCCATTGCTTCGTGGGTGACTTGGACTACTGTTATTACTATCTCTGCAATATTCTACTTTCTGGATACCCAATAGTAAGTGTTTTCCATATGCACCTTGTATGTACGGTACAAATATTTGATCATAATGATATTTTTATAATATGAAAATACATTAAAGAAAGAAGCGGTTTTCTTTCAGGATTCTTGAATGTTGAAGTGATAGCAAGTTCATCTTTAGGACATTTCCTGTTGCTGCTAGTATATCGGTAGTTACATTAAATTAAATTTCATCTAGATGTACAACAGTTATGGTATCCCATTAAGATAATTATATTATTTTAAACACTCTAAATACTTTGTTGTTAAGGTTTTTATTACAAACATGAACATTCAATGACATTGCTTTGACTAGTATAATTTATTAATTATGAAAATTAAAGTTTGTGTCATGAATTGACAGTTCAACAATATAAATATGAGTCTGGGTGCATATTCTTGAAACATTCTTACAATCTTCTTAGCCTAAGAACATTCATAGCCCTATTAGATATGAACCTTTTAAGATTCTGTCGATGATAATTCTCCCGTGACATATTTAATGGCCATGTTCTCTTGCAGTCGGAGTTTCTTTTTAAGTTTGATTTTTACTATACTTGTCATGGCATGGAGTATTGTAAGGGCAAGAACTTGCCTTAGATCATTATTTGGCTCCATCCAATGTTACTAAGTTATGGTACTTTTGTCCTAAGCACTTGTTCTGAGTGTTATTACATATATTCACACAAATTACCATAATCTGGTACTATTGTCCTAAGCACTGTTTCTGAGTATTACTACATGTATTCTCAGTTAATTACTATGGCGTACACAAATTACCATAGTCTGGTACTATCGTCCTAAGCACTGTTTCTGAGTGTTACTACGTGTATTCTCAGTTAATTACCTGGATGTATACAAATTACCATAATCTGGTACTATTGTCTTAAGCACGGTTTCTGAGTGTTACTACGCGTATTCTCAGTTTATTACCAGGGCGCACACAAATTACCATACTCTGGTACTATCATCCTAAGCACTGGTTCTGAGTGTTACTACGTGTATTATCAGTTAATTACTTGGATGTACACAAATTACCATAATCTGGTACTATTAACCTAAGCACTGTTTCTGAGTGTTACTACATTATATCAGTTAATTACCAGGATGTACACAAATTACCATAATCTGGTACTATTGTCCTAAGCACTGTTTCTGAGTGTTACTACATGTATTTCAGTTAATTACCAGGATGTACACAAATTACCATAATCTGGTACTATTGTCCTAAGCACTGTTTCTAAGTGTTACTACATGTATTCTCAATTAACTAAGCTTCCCCTGGAGCTCTTGGTTTATCATGTGACCACATCTCTTCCCTCGTCCTACTAATGTCCTACTAATGTACATTGTCCTCACATCAAGGTATCATATAGCCTAGTAAAGAGTATGTTACCTACTTAGTAACTATTCTGTGTGTACAGACCTATTTACCGTAAACCATATCAGCCGAGAATGACTTCTATGAAACAATGTAAACACACCAATGTAAATATATTCAAAGGATGAAAATCTTAATGTTGCTTTTCTAGTGTAATTGAGCTACAATAGTGAAAGTGTTCTAGTACCTGAGATTTTGTTCTGGGTATATTGTTTGTTGAAGGTTAAAGTACTGGACAAACTGAAGAGAAATTTGTTTCAGATTTGTTTCAGTGTTTTATTGTTATGGGTTTTCTGTTTTTTTTGGTAATTTGCCCTGCTGATACATGAGCTGTGCGACAATACGAGACACAGCATGACTCGGCAACTTCTATTTCTGTTATACCATCCATCAACACTGATCATAAGTATACAGCCCTCAGATCCCAGCTGTCTGGCCCAGACTGCTCAATACAAACTTGAGTTTGACTATGAGCTGAGATTTATTCGATTGCCTGGTAAAAACTTCAACCCAGCTGAAATTTTACTCAAGTTACAGCAGTGAGTCATTGGGAGAACTCTCAGCTCACCAAAATCTCAAATTCAGGTGTTTTTTTTCGAGACATCGCGGCCAGGTTTAACAATGGAGAAGCATTTGGTACGATTATACAATTATTGTAAAATCATTCTGATCTATTTTCTCCAAATGACTTGGCTGATATACAGTAATCTATTTTCTCCAAATCGCTAAATGTTTTTCTATTGGAATAAATTTTTGTTCTGTTCAGTACTGAATTAACTCTCTCCCTGCTGGATTATGCAAATACACTGCTGTTTAGGGCATCTCCGGTTGCCTGCAGCAGGGAGAGAGTTAATAGAATTGAATACAAGATAGAATAAACATTCTAAGATATCATCTGAAAATGAAATTTTAACCATTTGAATATATTTTAAATTGGATATGGCATAGAAGATTTCATCAATATATTGTAGATTTTTTTTTTATGAAATAGATATGCTCACCAGCATGATCCTGTGCAGGATATCTTAGTTCTATGTTCCCAAAGCTATGAAAAGTTAACTACTACCATCGTCCATAACTTGTCCATATACGGCTGAAAAATAGACCAGCTGAACTTTATTGAATTCAGTTGAGCCTGAGTTATAAAACATGTATGACAAGCGTCATTCCACGACGGCATGTTAATGTCGACATTAAGTTCACCAAGATAGATATCTCCTCTCCCGGGATCCATGCATATATACTAAATACCTTCATTTAAAACTTCATTTAAGAATCGGTCCAACTTTTTTACTTTTAATTCATGGTGAGAGATGAGAATTTAGGGTTAATCTTCAGAGATGACAACTATTGAAAATGCCGTCTTTAACATCATCTTCAAGGATCATCGTGTTCTTGTGTGCGTTTTCTCTGAATGGGTACTTTGTATGTGTGAGTTTGACAGTTGAGCCTAGTTAATGTTTATGACGTACAGATTGATGATCTGGGCTGGTGAGCATCACAGACATGGATTAACATGTACTAATTGTAAATGTTTATGTGCATGTAAATTTCTCAGATTTCATCTCACCTGTCAATGAGGTTTTTCATCTGGTGTTCTGTTACTAAGCTCTTAAACAGCTGTTAAAGGTCAGATGATCGCAATCTGTACGTGATTATTAAAAAAGTCTTGCATTGCAGTTTGAGAGGATTTTGCAGTGCAGTCATTTGAATCATTTGATTTCATGGAAATTTAATCTGGAAATTTGATATGCGACGTCATTCTCCAGGAAATATGGGATATTTGATATGGTATTTGTCATTTGATCAGTGTGGATTACACAATGCTATAAATAGAATTTTCTTGTAGGAAATTTCACAGGTGCATTGCAGTGGTTCCATATCATATCATATTCCCATGTATTGGGTTCAGTTTCTGACATATTCTCATGTATTGGGTTCAGTCTCTGACATATTCCCATGTATTGGGTTCAGTCTCTAACACATTCCCATGTATTGGGTTCAGTTTCTGACATATTCCCATGCAATTGGTCCAGTCTCTGACACATTCCCATGTATTGGGTTCAGTTTCTGACATATTCCCATGTATTGGGTTCAGTTTCTGACATATTCCCATGTATTGGGTTCAGTTTCTGACATATTCCCATGCAATGGGCCCAGTCTCTGACATCATATTCCCATCCAGTCTCCAACAAATCTACAACATTTAGTAACTTTAGAGAGTATAATCATTTACATTATTCTATAACTATATATATGCTCTAGTCATACAATTCATATATATCTTTTTGCCATCTAATGTACAATAAACTTGTTTTACAGAGAATTGTAGATATATTTTAATTTAATGGACTTATGTTCACAGTTTTTTCTTTTAGACTTATTTCATCATGATCATACATGTATTTCATATAATAGAGACATCACCCTGTCATTGCTTGAGTAAGTTATCATCTTCACATCTTGAAATATGTCTCTACCGTAGTTATTTTTTGATGTGTCATTACATGTTTAGCCACAAATAATTATACAAGTTGGAATGTGCCTAAAACATGTTTCCTCATGACTATATCTGACATGACAAGTCATTTGATCTCCAATATTCCAATGTCAAATAAAGATTTCATAATTCTGATACATATCAACACCATAGCACATTATATATTTCTTCAGAATTGCACATTTGATTGGCACTCACTAGACAGTTCCAACTGCCCGACATTGTCAGTCTGAAGAAGTAATTATCACAGTATCATCAGACTGTCACTGTATCCACCCTGGCCTTGAGAAGCAGCTCGGATTCGGGACTGGATAATGACATGCTGGAGACGTGCTCTACACAGCTCTGTAATCTGTCAGCTTAGCTTAATCCGGGGAGGTCGCTCTGGCCGGACTTGCAGCCTTCTCTCTGATCGCGAGGATGATTGCTCTGACAAAATACGATACCTGGAACCAGATAGATCCTCAGACTCTGCTCAATGCCGAGGATCAGATCTGACGTCTTGTCACGGTATTGATGAACAGAGAGCCGATGATGAGTTCGCCCGGCATTGGGTCATGAACTTATAATAACATGGGATTTCTCTGTTCCTGATGAATCGGAGAAAGATTTGATGATGTTCTTGACAAAACCTGGAGGAATATTAATACATGGGATTACTGTTTTGATGGTTTTATTCAAAGGAATATGCATGATTTTAGATCTTTGAACCCTTGACACTTCACAATGTCCTCTTGTAAATCATTCTATGTTATGTAAGTACCGGGTACACAAGTTGAAGGAGTGCGGAGGACTATATTGATCAGCTGTATGATGAAGTTATCAGTTGTCTAAGTTAATCCCTGTTCAGGATAATGGCCGGCTTACAGAAACATCGACCATGCTGGATTCAGAACTGATGCATCCGCTTCTTTTCTTGGTAAACTTGTCATGATGTATGTGTTATAACATGTACATGTTGAATCATTCAGTATTAGTTTTTCTGTCTTTTTGTAATAAATATTGGATGACAAATATTGTATCTAGCTTTTTAGTAATATTAGTGTATAATGTGTAATTTTGAGTCTATTGGTTCAAGACAACTGATATATTTGCACACACACCCATATGCATGCATGCACAGAGGCACGCACACACGCACGCACGCACACACACACGCACACACACACACGCTCGCTATCATCTTAGTCCATCATTCCCTTCCTATCGCCTTAACATCGAACCATTACCCTATGAAATAAACCAGTAACCTGATTGGTGGTCAGCATTATATGGGTATAGCAAGGACTGGTTAGCTTAGAGTCAGTATACTGTGTCTGAGTTTGGTATCCTTGTTTTATCTGTGCTATGGTATTCCAAGTGAGCTAGCACTTAAAAAAAACAGTACATTGAAAGTGTCTTTAAAGGTATACAATCACAGATTTCAGTGAATATGTAACACTGTATTTCAGTAATAAATTCAAACTTCAGTCATTTGTGATACTTATGATTAATTTTATATCACCAAAATCATTTTTGTCAATCCACATTGATGGAAATTCGATATAGCAGTTATATGTTAATTAGACAAGATAATTAGATCCATGTTCCATTTATTCATATTTTATAACTATCGAGTTTTGAGGAATACCATAAGTATGTGTACATCAGTAAGTAACAACGTTTGGGTGGACAAATCAAACGTAAGTACATGTACTGTAGTCTCAGATAGAAATTCATTTGTCCATAATATAGGTCAACGATCTGTGATTGTATGCTTTAAAACCCCAAATCAACAACAATAACATTATCCCGCCATTTCCTTCATCGATTTATCCTAAAACTAGATCCAAACCCAGAGCCCAGCTAATCTAACCTTAATTAGAGCAGCCACTGTGCTAACCAAAGCAACCAGATTTCGCTCTCTATGTAAAACAAACAACCACACCACAGGTTCTTGTCCTCGTATTGATTCCTATCTGTGGAATGTTCGATCCCCTCGATGTGACAAGGTGTGCGTACCAGTTGACATGCACGAGTGATCGGATGTCTGTTGTCAGCGATTCCATGTCTATTTCTGACCCGCAAGGTAACACACATGTACATTTCTACCATTTGTACTTTTCTACCTTCTAATGATTTGTTATAGGTATATTTCTAGTGTTTATATACCATCAGTCCATGCGTGACTGATTTAGTGACTTTAGACAAGGATTACGTACATTTGCATGTTCATGCGATACTGAGTCACTATGCCATTGTAATCATATTGAAATACAAACAATTTTATTGCTAAAATGGGTTTATAAAGCTATACGTAATATAAAAGTATATTATGGAAAATAGTCGAACTGAAAAACCTTGTCAATTTCGTTGTAATTGTTGTGGATTTCAATGCAATCATAATTAATCTCATTACAAAATTATCGTCAATTTCAGCACTATTGTTGTCATTTAGTATTATTCATTTAAGTGTTGTACTTCCACAACAGAGTCTAGACTTAAAAAACTCAGAGTAACATACATTTATTTCTCACTTAATTGTCCCGGTCCATTATAATGAAAGTAAAAAAATATTAAAGACATTAGCACCTTTATTCGTCAATTTCGTACATAACCGTTGTAGCAAGTTTACAGGTGCATGTACTGCAGTTACCTGTCGCCATGTGACAGCCAGTCACGTTAACTGTCGCTTTATTTACATGTATAAATGACATGCTGTTATCACTTGGATATATATATATATCCATGTCTATATACCTGAAAGGATGGATCAAAACCATCCATGGATAAAAATTATTCACGGATCAAAATTATCCATAGATAAAAGGAAATTTGCATCCCGTCAGCCCATTTATTATCCAAAAACTGTTTACAATTTGACACAAATCCGCCAAAGAAACATCTTGCCCTTATCTTTTCTACCTCAATTTATTATAATGTATTTCTTCAATGACAATCTTGATCCCAAAAAATATTGTTACACAGAGCGAATGTCAAAAGATTCCCTATTATAAGAAAAGCAGAAGGTTTTCGTGACGATTTACGCGTCAGTGTTTATTACATACATGGTTCACTGGTTGGTATGATTGACTGACTCCCACAAAGAAATGCGTGATGTAGCCAACTTTATAAATGTCATCCTTTTAAGCATTCAATGGGGTTAATTCAATCTCATTTTAGGAAATGTTTATGGTACTTTAAATATTGGTGCAATTACTTTGTATTGTGGGTGTTTCTGGTCATGTAAGGTTAGAAAGATTATGACATTGATACAGGTCAATGAAGGTTATTGATTGTACATTTCGTACACCTCAGTTGTACATTTCATATGCTTCTCCTGTACATTTCATGTTTCAATTGCACATGGTATATGTTCAATTGTATATTTCAAGCATTTCAATTGTACATGGCATATATTTCAATGTGTATATATATGAAGGCAGATGATGATGGATATTTTCAATGTGAGGTATCGTGATCATGTTTGATAATGGATTCTTGGGAAAACAGGTAAATGTTATTATTAGACATTGTATATTATTATCAATATTTATTAATAAATATTACCGTACCAACAAACATACTGCATTATAACATTCTGATATTTGAGGAGAAAGTATGCTTGTGGCAACTGCTATCACATTTGTAGATATTGTCTTTTTTTTAAAAGAACAAAGTATCTAGCCAGTAAAGTATGATATATTATGTGATGTCAAGTACTGATGTGATATATCATTTCCCCCTTTCAAGTGTTAGTAATGTATCTAATTTAATGTTCATGTAAAACACACTAGAATACGAAATCATAGGAATGTATTGAGTGTACAGTTTAAAATAGCATTTATTTATTACTTTTCCCCAAAAAATTCATAACATATTTCAATCTTGAAGACAAACCATACATCTTCAGTAATATGTGAGACTTTTGAAATATCATTTATTTATTACTTTTTAAATGTTCTGTCCATATCATAGTTGCCACAAATCTTGAATATAAACAACAAATCTTCAGTAATATGGAAAATATCTGATGCTTTGGGATATTGTGATGCATTGATTCTAAAAAAGTGTGTCTTTGAAATGTTTAATGAGCTATTAAGTGCTGGATCTCAAAACAATTGAAAGGAACTGAGGATACAGTGTCTCCTCGATATACAGTGTCTCCTCGATATAACACTGTTCGATACACAGCGGATTTGGATATAATGCGGGGTCAGATGTGCATCCCATTTTTATTTTTGTTATTTACCTGTACTATCGTATAAGACTGGTACTATAAGGCAGGGGGTGGGGGTATGTCATGGACCCCAAATTCAGCGTTATATCGAGGGGACACTGTACCTTACCTCCTCCCTGCCAACCCCCATCCGATTCACTGCATCCACCCAAGTACCATTACACCCACCCCTGATACATTTCATCTACTTCTTCCACCCCAGCCCAGATCTGCTCAGTTATAAACATATTATATTATTTTTTACTAGAAAGTGATAATACAGTGCCCCTCGATATAAGGCTGTTCGATACAGAGCGGATTCGGATATAAGGCTGGGTCAGATGTGGACCCCA
>JAULBP010095550.1:0-11528 GCA_032355345.1 Lepetodrilus pustulosus | reverse complement strand
AAACACTCACCAACACTAGAATGACTACTTCTGTGTACTGGTATCTAAACACTCACCAACACTAGAATGACTACTTCGGTGTACTGGTATCTAAACACTCACCAACACTAGAATGACTACTTCTGTGTACTGGTATCTGACACTCACCAACACTAGAATGACTACTTCAGTGTACTGGTATCTGACACTCACCAACACTAGCTCTATTTCTGACACCAGTTCCACAGTCACATTCCTCATGACCACATCCATATGTGGGGATGTCATTCAGGTTGTATTCCGCATCACATGCCAGTGACTCTGGTGGCCATTTGAAAGTAAATTTTCCATGAAAGAATCTCAGCTAAACTTCCAAAATACAATAATGTTGCTGATATCAGTTTATAATCTCCACAACTTCAGTAACATGTGAACCTCACTGAAATATGTCACACACCAACTCCAGTGTCACTTAATGGTAGAAAAACATTTGGTAATGTCAGATTAATCTGAAATCTGTGACAGTCTGGGAGAATTACAATCTCATCTATGCGATCCTTCACATTCCATTTGGAAGCATTTGTAAATGTTAAAGTGTTTCTCTCCTCCTGTTTGTAGTTACATCATTCACTTCCGTAGTGGCTTCTCAAACTTGTCTTCCTCGAGCGATGACAATGTCTCACATGTAATATCATTGATCCGTTCATCTGTTCCATTATCTGAGAAATATAAGAAGTGAACAGATCCTACAATTACTATAGCTTTCAGAACTTGGAAGCAAATTTAAAAAATAGTCCACTGTCACTATGGTTACATCATCACAGACATCTATACTTTCAAAAACTTTCACTGTCAGTTTAGATTAGACCCACAAAGAATTAAGAAATTTTGCAGCACTTTCAAATATCTCAGGAAAAGTCTTCCACTTGCTCCATTTACTTGTCGTAAAGTGGTGAAGGAAAAAACCCATCAGAATTGTCCTCAGTAGGACAGCTCCCAGAGTGACGAGAGGACTCTGTGACGCATGTGTCACTGTCAGATGTGTGGGTTCCACTGTGTCACTGTGACACCTCCAGTATACGACCCCCGGCTAAACTGCCTCCTGTCTCCGTGCTGGTACAATGGTACAATGGTACAAGTACTTTGTTGTAGACTGAGCCGTCGGAGGAACTTATAGTATCCAACTGTGGCGTATAATTACATATTTGTCTTAAAGCTTAGTTTGAAAGTGTGGATGTCTGTGATGTTGTAGTCATAGTGAGAGGACTATTTCTGAAGTAACCAACTAGTGGAACATGGTCCTCCGTGCAAATTCACCCATTTCTTGTGACTACAGTCACCTACTACTACCGGTTTATGGTCAGCACAGATTCACCCACATTCTAAGGCAATTTTACTCCAGGGATTTTGTCCCTTGTATACAAATTCTCTTCATTCCACAAATCAAGTTTCTTTGATCCATTGCACACTCCTGTCTGGCCTATCAATGGGAATATTTGCAAGACAGTCAATAATGACCTTGGTTGTATGGCATTGAACCAGTCCTGATGATATGGCGGTATTGCCAGACTGGGACCTGTCCAGTATCAAGTACTTGTACATCTGAGATGTGGATCTATCTAGCATCCAGTGTGTGTGCATCTGTGTCTCAAATGGAGGATTTTAGCAACCTCTGGTGGCCAACATGGCCCAATGTGTCCGTTTGCGTGTCTCTGACATTGTTCAGAGACAGTCCATATGTAATTGTTCCAACCTTTAATACAATTTGTCACATCAAAATGGAAATTTGTTTCTAGTCATTTGCACCTAATCTTGCATCCTCAAAATTGGATGTGAAAAAGTGGTGATAAAAGTAATATGTCTGACTGAAGTGACCTCCAGGGGGGTGTAAAGACTTCATTCTGCATGTGAATTACCTGGATAACAGCTTCTTCCGGATGGAATCAATTACGGCAGGAAATAGGTGGATGCAGAAGTTAATCAAGAGATTGATTCAATTTGTTGGACATAAAATAATCACTATGTGTATCAGCTACAAATGGGCCTGATGAAGTTGGCCGAGTGCGAGACCGTCGTAACGTCTTCTTCTCACATGAATAAAACATGGCTTCCTCAGCAATGATTACATTTGGCTAACAGCTCCTCACCTCATGGCAACAATCATTTCCTATAATTGGGCCAACACTTGTGGATAAATGTGTGTCTATATGTGATGACGATCACATCTGGCTTCACGCAAATCCTCAATCCAAGTAGTAATTTATTCGCTACGGCACTTAGGAATGTAAATGCTGGGTTTATTAAAGTCACCACACTGTATTACCTTTCTTACCTGGATAATTGTTTCAGTAGAATGTATTGTTAAAAACCTCAGTCGATAATTTGATATTGATCTTATGGTTAGCTACGTGTAATGGCTACAATGATGTCTTCCATGGTCCACAGATTCACTCAGGCTAGTCTGACGGAGTCTCTAGCTCAGTGTTAACATTAGCGGCTAGACTGTCTCCTAGTAGCATAGAAATGTCCAGCCGAGCAACTTAGCGCTTCAAAGACACATCTAAGTACCTGGGGGCAATATCTTCAACCGCTACTTGCCTGTCCGTGTTCTGTGTAGTTAGAGACGGTTACCAGTTGACTGGTTCATCAAGGAGGCTCACCTGTCTGCTGTTCTGATCAGCCTGTCTGTCGGCTGACAACTGAAGACAAACTATGACTTGGACAGCACCAAGTTATTCATCTCTAGCATAGGTCGATATTGCTGACAAATGACAAAATTTACCAATGTACCCATATGAGTCAATATCAGTTTTCTTAGTCAATCATTTTTACAATATAGAATCCATTGTACTAAAATATTGCTGAAACATTAATTACTGTATCTGATGGAGTTTTCTTAAAGTTTGACCCATAATTTACAAAGTTAAACAAAATAAGATTTATTTTCAATGAATAAACATGAATTTGTAACCAACATTAATTATATTAATCAGTGTCTATTATTCTTTATAAATATTGTCATGTGATATAGTCATGTGATTAACATAAAACCTCCTACATGGAGAGTTTCAGGAAAGTGTTCTGACCGGAAGCAGATGGATCAATTGAGTCAACAGCTGACTGATAGATCTATCTGTTGACAGTAGGCTCAGTGTGAAGCAGGTTGATAGATGTGTAGTGTAGCCAGCCTAGCTCAGAATCCTCTGGAGAGCCATGTTGATTGCAGGCTACTTGTAATTGTAGTAGAGGTCCGGTACCAGTTACATAGGCACAAAATACACAATGTGATGCCAAAACAAGAAGAGCTGGTGTTTCTAAAAAAAAATAAAAAATATGTATCTCCTCAATGATAAAGAGCTTCCACCCACACTTGTTGCTTGAGGCAAAGGCATGTAAATATGTATATACTTCAGTTTAATCAAGTTCTTCAATATTTTATTAGAAAGATGTTCAACAGAAGACATAGTTAAACACAACCAAACATGAAAGTAGCTATTTTCAAATATTGAAGTAATCATTGGCCAGATATAAGTCAAACAGCAATTAACTCTGAGTTGCCTGTTGATAACTGCATTAGTTTCAGCAGATCTTGTTAAAGATGTATAAGAGAACTGGGTACATTTCTATATAAAAAAAAAAACAAAAAAACAAACAAGGTAAAATGATTGACAGATACTAAAGTTCTGTTGAGAAGCCTCTGTGGTCCTGCATGTAAAGTGAAAGTACGGTACTCCCAGCAACAGGGAGAGGACTAACAAAGACTAAAAATGATTGTTTCCTGGATGTGTACATTAATCCTGTAATATTAATTCCTGAATGAACAAATTACGATCGATTACACAATAACAGAGGTATTGATATTTACTACCGGTATTAGCCAATAATAACCTTATTGTTTACAAGCCAATTACCCAGGTCATAATTAAATCAATAGCACCTGTTAATAGAGCTCCCAGCAGAACCTCAGCTACCAAGATGGTCACGCATGGTATGGCAAATAACGTTTCTCCTGATTTTCTTTGTCTCAAATTAGTTCTTATAACAAACAGTTCAATATTGCATACAAGACTTGTTCAGTTTAGGTCAAATTGTTAATCAAATCTGGGGGTTGAGATTACAAAACATTCTGAGTATGATTTCATGCTCAACTCAAAGGGTTTGTTCATAAATCTCCATATAACATTTGAGCTTGAGCATGAAATCGTACTCAGAAACTTTTGTAATCTTGGGGCCAGATCTCAAATCTTTGTCTATGGTGTGGCACCGATCACAGCAGTATGTTTCAATTTAAATATTTAAATAATTCCATGATTCCATCAATGTACCAACAAATCTATCCACTACTTACACCAGTACTACCTTAGTATGTCAATTTACTAGCAATATATGATCATTAAAAATTGGTAGTTTAGTGGAGAAAATTGAAGAAGAAAAAAATTGCAAGTACAATGTACTGTGTAGGCCTATGTAAATCAGCATAACACAAGAGACAAGAGAAGAGACACTAGAAGACCTTTAGTAGACCGGTAATCATTACCATAGATTGAAATGCCATGGAGTTATGGTTATGTAAAAGCTAACACTTACATTACCTTCTAACTTTTACAGTATTGTGTGTTGCGGTATCAGAAAAAAAAGGATTTCAAAGGGCATTTTTCATTAATGTTTTGATAATCTGTTAATAATAATTTTCACTTACAGTATGCTCAAAATGCTGCATTATTACTAGCACTATCACTTCACCTTCTCTCAACACCCTGAGTATACAAACTAAAAGTTAGGTTAGCATTACTCCATCCCATACTACCGGGTACCCATTATTAATGCATATGGTAATAGCATTGGCATGAGGTAGGTCCAAGCTGGGAGTGTGGGTGATGTGGCAGACTTGCTACCTCTAGATCACAGATAATTCACAACTGCATGCATTACAGCAACACCCATAGCTGCATATCATAACATACAATCAAATCAGCATGGAATCTCTTCACATCTAATCTGGGATAATGTGTTGTGACCAACAACCTACTCCAATTTGTCTCTTATTAGCACTTGTCTGAAAGCCGAGGAAGCATGCTGCTAGTCTGTTATAGTCACTCTTCCTTTGGCTGTCGTGCTGGTAATAACACTCTTGTATTGTAATAACACTACACAATGGACTTTTGTCATATTTCCCTCATTATGTTCCGAGATGTAGCTAATTGTAATATGGCAATCATGTAACCATGACACTAGATAAATGTACTGCTTTTTGTTGACCACTTGACTCATTTCTTGAGAATGTATATTTAATTTGATGCTTTGGATTACAGAATATGTTAAAGCAATGAAATAATGTTGTCAGAAGTCAGATTATCAATGTGACAATATAGAATATGACTAGTAAAATATTTCCAAGATAATAATTAATATTTGTTAAACTATTTTCTAAATAGCGCACAACTGCAAAATGAAATATTAAGGCAAAAGTTTCAGGAACAATATTCATTATCATCAAAACTCATCTACTAATTAAAACAGTAGCAATAGTTTTAAGATAATAAAACCAAAATACCACAGAAGTATATGGAATTATGAGCACAGTAACAAAAAAAATAGAAAACAAATATTTAAATCACAGTATTTATCCAATCAATGTAATAACAACATGACAACAATAGCTACGACTGGCACGACACTGGGTGTACTCAGCGACACCTGCTCACAGGCGAGAAGAGAGCGTACCTGTACCATGGTAATTAACTCACCTGTGCTAGTTGTAGCTGAGTGCTGAGTGTATCACCACATATCGTCAACTCTGTATTGAACACAAACAGCGACGACGACAGGTTAGACGTTGTGTCACCCATTGCCATGCTACTGTCACTGTCTCTATACATCACAGACCAGTCACCCTTCTCTGTGTATCATTAAGGCAAATCCCACCGCATCTCTCGCTACATGTTCCCCAGCCAGAGAAGCTTTTCAACTTTGAGAATCCGGCTGAACTAAGCTTTCCCTATGGGCTGAACCTCTGACAATGAGATCAATATTCTGAGACCAACTCGGAGATCTCGGAGAGGTTCCCTAGAAGCTGACCGGCCACGTTCTTTCCAGGGTAGACACGCGCGCTCACAATGTTCCGCTTCTCTCTCATAATCCATTTCCCTGGTCTATATACAATTCTATTTTCTCATTTCCTGTCCAATCCTCATGTCTGTCTCCACATCAATCTGTACTTCAACAAGTGGCATAACTATCATAGTGTTACGTATGCAGATACACAGGGCATATTCAAGTAGGAAACCAAAATTGCAGAGAAGTTATCAACACAAGTTACTCAATTTATTCTGTAGCATACCTCTTCAATACCAAGTTAACATACTGTTATCCTGACTTTGTGTCGAAGCTTTGTGGAGATGTATTGGTTTAAATATCATCCTAGGTTTGTGTTGGTCCTCTTCATACTGATATTGTCCTGATTTGAATTGACGCTTTTATGAAATTATTTGGTCCAATTTCATCCAAATGGTGTGTTTTACTAAGCATGTGTCATTCTAAAATAGTGTCATGGCATCATCCTATTAAATTTCACTTTTCAAACTTTAGTTTGGACCATATAAGAATATGATTGATTTTGTCTAATTATTCACAATTAATTCTATTGATTCTACCTTTAATAGGTAGAGAGATTCCATATTTAATGTCAGGGTTTAGGAACTCCTGGCGTGTAATTCAGGTTACACTACCTTTCTCTATGAAGTGCTATGAAGCACTACAACAGCCATTCAGCCAACACTTGTAGCACTATGTAGTGTTGTTTATTACTTCGGCTTTTGAGCCCGTAGTATTTTCTGCTATTTTCCTACTAAATAGTTCAGCCAGCCACTACTCTTAGAAAAGTAGCATAGAGAAATGTACAGAAAAGTACTATAGCGCCGTCTGAACACACCCCTGGTGGACCTTTCTCAGAGACTGTATCAAGTGGAGACAACTTACTGTGACCAGACACCAGTATTACTGCATGGCATGCCAACACTGTTCTTGTGTACTCCAAACTGCCACCTGTATACAGCTCTACCCACTGCGGAGAGGACATCCCCTGTATACAGCTCTACCAACAGTGGAGAGGACATCCTCTGTATACAGCTCTACACGCTGCTGAGAGGACACCACCTGTATCCATCAGCATCCTGGCTTTCATTCCACAGAACAATGTAACACTACACGTAGTAACTCCCATATATTTGCTAACATAGAGTTATGACACTCGTATCACTATGATCATTATGTGGAAAAGGGGCCTGGGCATTATCAACAGCAAAACATTAAATAAAAAAGTAATTACCAAATGCAAAATTGGAGAAATAATTATTCTAACTTCAATATCCTGCTGATCTTCGTACACATATAGAAGTACAATTTTCAGATCTTAATTATCAGCCAAAGAAGCTGAGGAATGTTGTGCTGTGTGTTCAGGTTCTGCTAACAACACCGTACTTTTTGTGTGCAGTTTACAGCTATGTAAATTGCTCAAGCTTTGTTTTTTAACTAGTTTCGTTAATCACAATTTCTAACTGAACTGCCCTGAAGTAGCGATGTGCCGAGACCTTGACCTCATGCATTATTCACTGTCGTTACGTGCCATTTGATTGACAATCCAAATGTCAGACCAAATCTCTTAAAGACTCTGTTCCATAGTTCACATCTCTGGAGTTATCTTATTCAGTAGACATTGTGATTAATATGCTAAAGTTATGATAGATAAAATAAGATTGCTAACTAGATATATTCCATTGGGCAATACATGAATAGTGGATATGTATGGCATTAAAGAACAAAATGGTGAAATGCAATAACCATTAACTATTACATGTATTAGATTCAAAACTACCTTAATGTACTCTTTGAGAATGTAAAAGATAATAAACTGAAGCATATTGTATTTTACATGGGAAAGCATATATTAATGCATGTATGTAGACAACCTTTGATTTAAACATATTTTATTCATCAGAAACAGATTGGAAAAAAGTTATCCAACTTACTAAATCCGCTCCTGTGTATTTACCTAAATAATGTGCATATAAATATATATATAATATATCATAAAGAAATAAAGAAATATTTACAGAAACAGAAACAACCTTTCATCTGAAATATTGATGTTCATGTAACTGATGCCTCATTAACTTTAAATGATATTATTTCTGATATTCAAATAACATTACAGATACCATATCATATACCTTACTGTTTGAAGTTATCGGTATAAGTTAGCAGAGGTCAGCAACACATTCACTTTATCTGGAGAGAATCTCAATATGCAAAACATTCCAGGATTTCTTATTCAATTCCAACAAAACCTCAAGGAATTACTACAATGAAACATTATTAATTCAATAACTATCACTTCAAAGTAAAACTAAATTGCTATGTGTCACTGCCCCATTTGATTTCCTTTACGCTTTGATCAGGAAAACTATATAGACTTTGATCAGAAACACTACAGACTTTGATCTGGAACACTACAACACCAGTTCAGAGTTCATCAAACAAGTTGAATTCAGCAAAATTATTAATAACTGAAAACATCAGAGTTGAGTCGACTGCTATGCTGGTGTTCAATATGAGAAGACTGAGTGACACATGCTAAAGGATGGCCCTGCGCCTGTGTGTGAACACTTCAAATCAGTGCCAGGATAGTCAGTCAGGTTACATCCATTCACATCCAGATGGACACTGGCCCACAGAAGCACTCAAGACTGAACATTACAGTCCTACAGGAAACAGTCCTTAGAGTAATTAGTACTGGGCCCACGGGATGTCAAATACTAGTACAGTATATAGCTTTGTGCAATCCACAGAAGATGGCAATATAATTATGTGAAGATCAGGAAAATTATTGACTAAAAAAATGATAATAGCCATCTGCTATCTTGTCACAGGCAATTAGGGTACTTATTGAGTTTGACCTGTTTATTATGGTCAAAGTGTGAGCAGTATTAATATTTCAATTTGAGAAATATGGACATGAAATGCTCCTGGTAAACCAAGATAAAATTAGGGACATTATTTTCCTTTCATTATGTACATGTACCTGTTTCAACTGATGTTAAATTAACTTTATCTATGAATTACATTATGCATGGATGAATGAATGAATGCTAATGGATGTGGTATTCCAAGGTGTTATTGTACTCCAAAAGGTCATGGAAGTGATGCCCACCTAGATGAGATAGTACCTCACTTGAGGTGATACCCATAGTTGTGTGGTTACCATACATCAAGTAAAATACTACTGGGATACCAGCAGATTTCTAAAACTTGTTACCTCTTGAAATCTCTGTGACATCCTTCTGAGAATCACACTAGCATACCCCAAAAAGAATTGCATCTACGGTACTAAATAATGAGGATGTGGCAGCAATGTTAAAGACATAGACCCACATCCAGTGCAGGTGCTTTAATTACAAGCAGGTACTGGTAATCAATCCAATCAAGGTGTAGTTCCATGCAAGTATCCCTGCCCCATAGTGAGGTCCTCCGCCCCTGTGTAATTACCACACGACACACAGCCAGCAACAGTGTCAATTATTCAGGCGTGATCTGTGTTTCCCTCCTGTTTCCTGCTGTGTTTCTCTCAGTGTTTGCCCTACAAGTCTGCTGTCTTCAGTATGTGCTGTGTGGCCTTGGTAGGAGTCAGTGAACGCCCCAGCATGTACAGCAGAGTCTAGACCAGCCCACATCTAACCAGTGATCGCCAGTAGACAGAAATCTACAATAAACTACTCCCAGAGAAAACTAATGTCGATCCTTGCCATTCTTAGAAGTAATCAAATAACTAATTTACTGGTAGTCTTAATCCAGACTCATCGTTGTCATTGATTATACTGATGGACAAATTTAAAGGAATGTATGTATCGTAATTGTGATACAACATGACATTGTTACTAAGCGGTATTTATAACATCCCCAATAGAATTACTATGCCCAAACCTATCAGTAATCTTTCTTTGCTCATGTAGAATATGATACAACCAATTTATTACCCTGTACCCATGTATCAAAATGTGTATGAATTCAAGAGGAATATCAATATCACATGTTACAATACACTCCAACAAAGTCAAAAGGGTAATTTCTCCAATTTGGAACTTACACCAACCTGTACATCTCAATATCTTTGATGAACAGTTTGAATCTCTAGGAGAGGAATGGTGCAATAGTTCACAACAAACATTGAGAACTATGATCTGCATTGTTCCAAAAAGGTCTGCAGCCATTGTTTAAAAAACATGCAGGATACACCAGATCCATAGTATTTAATATTTCTGTTAATTCTCTTATTTTTATGATGTAATGACTAAACATCACCATATGGAAAATACTGTTTACTACAAAACAATACATTCCCTTATTTCTTTCTTTGAGTATATACATATAACTAAGTATACAAGCTTGGCCTTTTAAAAGGCAATTGGAAAGCATATCCTAATACCTGTATATAGCTATTCCAATGTGGGTACAGTATGTGAAGATAATTATAAGGTATACATTCCACAATTTTTTTACATTAATGTTTCATAAATTTTGTATGTGACATTGGTTAATAAATAATTGGACCAAATGTTTTAAAGGCATATCACAGATATTTATGGTTGTTTTGGACTAGTTCTTAGCTACAACTGCAACATACATTATCTTGACATACAGTACATAAAATCATGTGTCGACTTCCAAACGGTTTTCACTGCTGCATGGTAGACAAACGTCCACTGTAAACCACCATAGACGGCTGATAGACAACCTGAATATGGTGGTATTGCTATTTGCTTCATTATATCAATGCAAAGGGACACAGCTCAGTGGTACTACGTAAAAATATAATACGCAACGGTAATGTCAAAGGGGACATCTCTAATGTTTGTTCACATTCCTTCTTAGAACAGTGATGTATCAAAGACAAGATAAATCGAGGAACGTTCCATATATTCATATAAAATATTAATATTTTGACAACTATTGAGTACTGGGGACTAAGTAAATAAATAACTCAGTAAATAACAACTGTTGGATTGATAAATCAAGCGTAATTAGTCTCAGATCGAAAATCGTTAGTCCATTATACAGGTCTATCAACTGTGATATTATGCCTTAATAAAAACTTTAGGGAATTAAAAAAATATAGAAATAGTTTGTATAGTATAGGACCAGATGCATTCATGAATGTACCTGTAGTATTGAACTAACAAATCCACATCGTTTACATATGAAAGAATTGACAACTGAATTATTATTTTCAAAAATTCAGCTACAAAAAGAAAAGAGAAATATATTCAGTTATATATCATTAAAAATTACTAGAATGAACTACTATAAGTATGAACTGAATGAGTGGATGTCAATAAATGATACATACAACATATTAAAGGCATACAATCACAGATATTTATGGCCGTTTTTGACTAATTCTTAGCTACAACTACAAAATACATTCACTTGACATACATATAATCATGTTTGTACTTCCAAAAACCTTTCTACCGCTGTACGGTAGGCAAAATTCA
>JAULBP010095539.1:0-11529 GCA_032355345.1 Lepetodrilus pustulosus | reverse complement strand
AGAGAGAGAGAGAGAGAGAGAGAGAGAGAGAGAGAGAGAGAGAGAGAGAGAGAGAGAGAGAGAGAGAGAGAGACCATAACGTAATTATATTCGATACATCTAACAATTTGAAATGACAACCGCTATTTTAAATTTGACTAATTTGTTTCACTTTTTATCTCTGTGTGTATCATTATTACCAGCCTTTGCAGAAATTCTGCACGTCTATTGATACACATACATTGAAGAATAAAAGTAAATTGCAGTTTGTTTTTAAAAGGAAGATTTCCAATCTCACATATTGTATTTTTTCTCGACATCAGATTGATATATGGTATTATTTTATTCCGCTGACAAAACAAACTCGTTAATTACCATCTGATATTCGCACATTTGTCTCAATATCGAATTGGAAAGGCGCCACTTGAGATATGGGATGCCACGATGCAATTCCCAAGTTGCATATGCATGGAAGCGGGAAATATAGATTAGTCACTGACGCACGGACTCAGGGAAAATGTTGAGATTTACGGGTTTCAATCAATTTCAAACAGGCCAGTTCTTATCTGGATCTCACCATCGGAATCATCGGATACTTCTGAAACCGGGAGAAACTCTGTTCTTCCGAGACGGGCTCCTGATTATGCTACGGAAAGACTTGCCCGGCGTGTTCTGAATATCCGAGTACTCTTTGTCCTTTCAGGAAGGTGAACACATGGAAACCAGTAAAATATATAAAACACTAGTTGGTCAATTCGTTTGTTGTTATACTAGTAACTGGCTTATACCCAAGACCCCTCATATCGAAGCTTCTTTCGCGTCACTGATTGTTGAAGTTCGTCGGCAACTATTTCCTACTACTAATACGTCATGGATTGCGTTTTAATGATATTGTCGTCGTGTCTACGGCAAGAGTTATCCTCTCCATGATACATTTACATGATTGATTTTATTGTGTTGGCAACATGGTGTATTTAAGATGCATTGGAGTTAAAACTTTTAAATCAAACAACGTAATTAAAATATGAGGTCTAATGTATACACTATTTTCCTTTTCTTTCTAGATGGCATTATCTTAACAGTTAGTTACGTGTATGCATTGATAAATGATGCAATATAATAAGTAATTTTACCGATGCGGAATGTACACGTTTATTTACATTGTGGTTCAAGGTTCCTCCTTAATGTCAATTTTCGCTATTGTTGAGATCATTAAAACTGTGACTTAAACGGAGTTAAACCCAATTGCAAATGCACATAAAATACCGGAAATAACCCCATTGGGACATTAGCAGCAGAATGGAGAACCTACTAGCAATGAGCGATGCGCAGGACATTCTGTACGGCGTCCCCGTTGGCTAAATTAGAAGCTAAGTAGGGATTCGTACCGTTGTCCTGAAGACGATGCCAATCAACGCTACAAACAACTCGCGTAGTAGCTTCAAGCTGTTCAACCACAACAACACGTCGTAGTAAATAAGTGATGTTCCAAAGTGGATTAATGAAAATAAGTGCTACCCACACAATGGGAGCTTCCACCGGCTATAGTATTTATCAATGGTCTGGGTATGTTAGGATCTGTGTTTAGGGTCCATGTCGGAGTCTGTGGCTTGTCTTCAATTACACAGAGTCTGTGTCTTGGGTCCATGTTAGGATATGTGTCTTGGCTCCATTTTAGGATCTGTGTCTAGGGTCCATGTCGCGGTATGTGTCTTGGGTCCACTGGCCAGAGTCTCTGTCCATGGTCCATGTTAGGATTTGTGTCGAGGGTCCATGTCGGAGACTGTGTCTACAGTCCATGTCATGATCATTGGCTAGGGTCCATGTAAAGGTCCACGGCTACAATCCGTGCTATTTTAGGTTCTCTTGTACGCCTACATGTAACTGTCATACACAATACTCTATGAAAACCTGTGTAATAGTATTTCGATAAAAGGAATGCGTCATGTGCCTGATGTGGATTTGCTCGGCTTTTGTAGTTAAATGCATTAAGTCCAGTTTCTGAAGTACTAGTATGTAATTTAATAATAATATGCATTGTAATTCTGCAGTTCTGGTAGCAAACTACGATATGTTTTCGCAATGTGCTATATTGACACTATTATGTATCTAGGTTCCCAGTGCGGGTGGTGTTACCTTGGCAAACTTCCGTGTTAGGAAGTACTATTTAAGCAAATGCCAAATGGCAATGTATATGTCGCCAAATTGATTCGGCAGCGGCTGCGATTCCTGAGATGAAGATAATGGCCTTGTACGCGATTCCTGGCGGAGTGATATTCGCGGAGTGATACTTTGCTTCTGGAGAGCTGTGACTTATACCGTACAGGACATATAGGGGGAAAATCGGACTGCATTGTCAAAGTAAATCTGGCGTTAACGATATCCTGTTTTCCTGACAGTCGGTGATCACGTCCGTTGGTCACCGACAGGTTGGACACTTCAGCGACCAGCTTCACGAATATATCACAACACGAGCCAAAGCCATTAACAGTGGAGAAGCCAGATTTAGTGGAAGGACAACCAAACTTACTGTACGCACACGTCAAAATACAGCAAACAGTATGCCAGATGATGTAATAGATCGGAGTGTATATCATTCAAGATGATTGATCACGTGGTCAGTTACTTCCGGTGTCTTATGATATAGAAGAACAATAGCGGGCACTTAAAATACATTGCATGTTTATGCAATAAATCTAAACACCCAGCCAAATAGCCTCATGAAACACTATAGCACATACATGCAAGTCTTAATATTTAAATATTTGCATGTATAATATATTATATGTAGAAATTATGACAAACGTACAGTCATTTTACATACCTTGTCATTATATATATATATATATATAGAACAACTAACGTTCTGACGAAATTAGTCGCTCGACTTGCTGAAATATTAATAGCACCAAGACAATGGCGGCCATACAACACGGATAGTGTTTTCAATAAGATACTAATAGCTTATTGTTCGTTGATAATCAGTCCTTATGGACAGAACATGGAACATTCATACATTTATACTACGCACTATTTTTAGATAATATATATATTAATAAATAATGTATATACAATACTTAATTGTTCTTTTTGATACACATATTGATATACACTCAGTTGATTTATGTGGAATTCACTATATCTGTAGATTAGGCGTCATACGATGCTTTTAAAAGGTTTGACTAAATTCAAAGCCTTTTTTTACGTTTCTATATTAGCTTGACCTTTAATGCACGCACGCAACACCAACTCACCATTGTTCGTTCAAGGTAAACACGATGCCTGGTGATTTTGTCTGCTTAATTCTTTGTACTGATATTCGTTTCACGAAGGTGTCGTACTGTACGCAATCCGGACCAAAATCAGTCCGTATAACATGTACGCAATCTGGACCAAAATTAGTCCGTACACCATACTTATTAATAGTAAGTAATTTAGTGAGCGTCAATCTTCGATCCTTTCGTGAAACGCAGAATGTAGCAACATGAAGAATGCTAGATTGGAGTTATCACCACAACTTTGGAACCCTAACAAAAGTTATCCAGGACTAATCATAGCACAGTGGTGATCTATAAAGATTTGTAGCCCTGAGCAAACGCGTCAAGATCCCCACCGCTGTATGCAAGACGTACTTTGATTGGTTAGTGATAGACGGTTCGGTGTTTGTTCTGTTCCAATGACCAGAGGCTCCATTTCGCCTAAAGCGACCAATCAAATGGCGTAAATTACAGCAAGTGTGGTTTCTATACAGTGGGTATTTCTGCAAAGCTTCTTTGACGTTAGGGTCTTCAGGAACCAACTAATTTAGATTTTCGGAGCTAGATTTTTGAACAGCCAATGAAAACACGACAGATTCCTCTATTTTGAGATGCCGACTCCTGTTCATTGTGAGTTTACGTATGATTACACAACTGATTTGAGTCTGTTGAAACACGAATTGCGAGATAATAAGCCGATTAATAAGTTGATGGATGGGTGCCAGAATATTTCTCTGGGCAATTGATATTGCGAAGTGGACTTAATTGTAGTTGGGTTTGCAGAGATATAGAGTGTGTACTCTATGAAAAATATGAGTACACGCGTTAACTATCGTTTTATGAAGGAATTTAGTTTCTTAAGTTCAAACGAACTACCGAATTCTGTGAAGTGCAATTATTATTTCTTTTGCAGGGGGTTATTCTTTCACACGGGAAATTAAAAAATTGAGCGTACTCATGATGATGTGGAATACAATCAGAACAATAATGTACAGATAATGACAATATGTAACTGTCTACATTGATTAGAACAACCAGACTGCTTTATTAAAGTAAACTCAACTGCAGTGTATTCACAATATATAACTTTTCAATTAAAGTACTGTATGGAAGAGGAAGCTATGCTTAGTATGTAACACCGCAGTGCTAATGCACTCGACATTGTCAGGTAGCTTATTAGTTTAACTAGGAAGTAGACCTTAGAGGTAATAATTTGTGTATGTACTATAATTATATTTTTTAATCTATATTTTTATATAAAATATAATTATTGCTACACGCATGCACTATTGAAAGTGTATTAACTATGAACATGTGTGATTTTAGTTTCATTTTATATAAGAAACTGTACATAAAAAAGCCAGGTGACAATAAATGGAACGTAAATACGAGGCCTTGTCGATTATTTACGTTACTTTTATCAACGAGTAGGATAACAACGATATCAACACGCGGTTGAGATGCTATTTATCACCCCATATCATTCTTTAGTCAAGAAGAAAAATTGAAATGTTTACTGGGAAATCAATGAAAAAGTTGATAGTGAATCTTACATCACAATGTTAAACTGTCTGTCAGCAGTTGACATGACTGAATTGACCAATCAGAAACATTTGATTTGATATCTCCTAGGAGATATCAATTTGGACTACTGCGTATATCTCCTCTCAGAACCAGTATTGGGTGATAAATGTAGTAGACATTTACTATGTACGAACGCAAATCGCGTTAAAAGAGTGTATAGTGGTTGATAAATTTGATATTGATAAAGAAATATATTTAAATAATGTATATTCAACAATTCCCTACAAACCTACAAATGTAAAGTTTCTTCTATGTAATCATTTCGACCAACACATGAATCATCTTTCAATATTCAAAGTGAGCCAACATTTGCATACAATAGCACTCTAGTGATTCAGTAACTAGGACTCCTGAAACTCGAGCGACACCTACCGGATTCTTTAGCGGCGGACTGTATTGGGCGAGATCGTCGGGGTAGTTTCGGACATTAACTATTTCTTCGATATATAGTGCATGCAGATGACTATTTGATGAATGCTCTTCCTTTATAGGTGTGTGTTCCTTTCTGCAATGTGTGTATTATGATACTGTGATTATAGTTCGCATACGTACACGGGATATGGCGACTTTATGCATGATATTCCTTTGTGGGCATGTTTTATCCTTTAATATGTGTATGATACTGTCAACCTTCTTCAAAAGAGGCATTTGCCGTAAACCATAATTCAAACACGTTACGAAAAAACGCGACATCAAGGTAGGCTATGATCTCTAGGTCGAAATGCTGCCTTTGAAAGTCGAAGGCTTTCGCCATCCAGCGAATTAGATGTTAATGTATGTTATAGACCCCCTTCTTTTTGCGGGGCTCTTTTGATATTAAGCGTTTATCAAAGCCCAAGCAACGGCAAACGAGACGGAAGGAGGATGGGGAACTGAAATCCATTCAAGGCTGAATGGTTCCTAGTTAAAGTTAACGATAAATCACCAAGCCGCACACGCCCAAACGATTCCATAGGAGTTAGGCTGGTGTTGATACAGATTGGCTACATCACAAGCTAGGCTATTGTGGCTCTTATTGGACTTTTAAGGTTCACTAAACATTGTAAAAATAGGATATTGGGTTTGCAGGCCGATCAAAGGCCGCTATGGTTTACACGGGAATTAGTAATTTATCGGTAATGTTTCTCATTACGAGAGGGTGTTTGTGTATAAATGATGACCTGATCGGAACAGTGTGTTGGTATATTTGCGTTCACATTTATATTCCTGCGCGTTGGTGCCCTTGTCACGGTGGCATCTGATATTGGCGAGGACAACGCAAACATATAGATAGACAATCGCTAAGTAAAACTATATCTTAGTATACTAATTCTTATATAGAAGACTTTGAATTTGTCCATGTTCACCTTCAAACGCAAGAACTCGGGGGACTGTATTAGATCTACGCCAGATCGTCATGTTGATCACGTGCTATTTGGTAGTCTTGCCCACGTTGAAGTGCTAGAATGCGCACGTGAATAATATCACGTGATCAACAATATAATTATGACATAATACGCAGGAAGTCTTGCCTTTGAACTTAAACGTGGGAAGATAAAAGGTTTCTACCACCTACATCTTCCACAGGAAGCTGACGCTTGACAGCATGCATCAGTTAGTGTATGAGCGGAAGTCCATTATAATTGGAATAACGCAATCATTGCGTAGATCAGCATTTCAAGGTCATTGCCAGGAACACATAATGCTGACATACATCACATATTCTTGAGAGCGACTGAGTGATAAGATTTACTAGTGTAATGTTTAGTATATTAGTAAACAATATTTAAAAAACAAAACAAAAAAAACAAAAAAAAACCAACCAAACAACAACAACAACAACAACGGCTTCTTTCAGCACAGGTATCACCAAAAATGACAATGTGTAGTGGATCTTCTGTGCAACAATATTGATGTCTTTACTAATTGACAGTGACATTTTGAATACTTTCTGACATTTCAATGTCCACATATTTGTATTATTTCAAATACTTGTAAGTAAGGATTTAATTTACTAAAACAGTTGATGAAAATGTCCTGTATAGATAAAAGAGAGGCATGTAAATTAAAGCTAGTGTCTACAGATGGTTGTCAATGCTGGGTACCACAATGTTTGTACATAATGTGATGAGTTTCAAATCTTCCTCTATTATATGGCAAATACATTGAGACGAGGATAACTTACGCAGTACATTGGTCAGTTGTACATGTCCTCGAATTAAAATACACTATACTTACAAACGTTCAGCACTCGGCCTGTATTCTCGAAACTTCGTAAGTCCTAAGAAGTTCGTAAGTACTAAGAAATTGACAAACTGGCTTTCTTCTAATGTTAATTTGAGAAGAGATATTTTCTCACTAATAAGTTCGCAAGTTGAGAAGTTTCGAGAATACGGCCCCTGATTACGTACTCTGATTGAATAATAAATCGGTTAATCTATTCGTACTTAGCTTCTATATTCAAAATTGGATGTTAACTATTGCAGCCGGTGCTCGCAGGTTTAATGCAACATTCAGCGCTACGGATGCTGCAGCTTTCCTCCTGGCCTAAAATGACAAGTCGTGATATTATTGGAAGATTCTAGAAAGAGTCTCTAAACTCCTTTAAAAAATAAATAAAATAATAATAATAAACGTTTGCTATTGCAGAAAATGACAAACGAAAGTAAACGTGAAGTAAAAGCAGAGTATGTAAACCGGACAGATTTATTTAGTAAGATATCGGGCACTGAGGCAGTAATGTTATAAATTAATGCTACATGGAATCCGCACGCAGAAAAGATATTCAATATGGACGAAAGGGAGTCCCCAATGGAGAGGAACTTTAGACCTAGGTTCAAGTTACTGTCGTTGGTAATGCTAGCCTAGTTTGAAAGATGCCCCGCAAGTTTCCTTTATAATCTTCTCCTGGATGTATAGTAAATAAAAAGGCAATAGGTGAAGCATATATCTGAAAAGGCTTTGAATTAGGATTAATGTTCTCAAGAGTGTTATCAAGTCACGTGGCCCTCTGTAACACAGCTGCACAGATGCATCCACATTAATTTCCAGTTCCATTATTAAGTGACAGATGGCTGTTACAAAAAGTACACTATGAGATTTCTTTTGGATATATAGTTATGAAGAGAAGATGACGCAAATCCAAGACATATTATTAAACCAGTAAAGTCAGTCATGGCAGCCAGAATCGAGTCGCATCCACATCAAAACACCTCCAACTACCATGCCACTAGTACCACAGCAAAGGATCGGGGGCAAAGGATCGGAGGCAAAGGATCGGGAGCAATGGATCGGTTTATGCATGCGTCAAGGCAAATTTGAAAACGTAAACTGTATTGACCTAGAAAATTATTCAATGTTTGATTTAAATCAAAGTTAAAGTTAAAGTTAAATTACTGTTAAAGAAGGAAGACTATTCATTATGCCCCCAAAGGTGCTTATTGAATATTACATTCATCAAAACCAGAAGTGTACTTAAACATATAAAAAGATTTAGGTGACTTAAAATCAATTAAAAACCTCCGGTCCAATATGGTACATACAGTAACAAGTCGCAATTCTATTGTTATAGGGATCCATTGTCGAAATATATTGGACACTAAATACACCTATTTTAAAAGTTTATACACATGTTATCTACTAGATTTTTTTCTGCATTTATTTTACCGCGGTATCAGTAATCACGAAGTTTTAAGAGAGGATGACATCAGCTTTTCTTTAAAAAAAAATCAGATTTGATTACGCGTTAATTATATGTAGATCTCTTGCCTATATATGCACAAAACATCACCGTGTCATGAAAAAGTAATATGGTTGGACAGTATATTCCAGCTGAGGTCATCCTCTTCTAAAGCTCTTGTTTACAAAAAAAAAAAAGGCCAGTGCTTCGGAAACATTGGATCATAGCACAAAACAAGAACTATAAACGCACTCACGTTGATGGTATCGTATTCTCCACAAGTGTATATATACCTGGTCAGAGTATGTGTACAATAACGTGTGTATAGATACATATGTACTCTATAGTGTAGCTGGGTGGAACTAGGGCGGTATCACACCCCGTAATAAAGAGGGACACTGAGAAAATGGAGACGGATAAAATGATGGGAACTTCAGAACATTCCAGCAACTTACCTCTGAGGTTGGTATATACAATATTCTCAAAAATATAGCTTTAGACTAAAGTTTGTTTCTAAAAAATACGGATAATTATAAGACTATTTACATTTTGTTTCATTAACTTAAAAAACCCACCAAATCATTAAACATCCTCTCATAATTTCAATTTAATACGAGTTAGACCAAAAAATAAATAAAAACCAGTGGGTCCAAAGAGGATATATAAAACAATTAATCTAAATGACATCGTATTATTCAATAGAATTTCATACCTTAAATTTGACACTTTTATATCTAAATTACCTTGCTCTTTAATCGCTCTTCTACTACGTTTCGTTATTATTTGCTGTATTGTTATCTAGTATTTCTATGTTTATGATACATTTTTCTATCTTTTGGAATGCATATCCTTATATAAATTAAAAAAGCAATAGGAGTAAAATAAGTGACTTGTGCAGGTTTGTGTTGCCATTAACAGCATTCGGGTGTATCATCCTTGCACGCAATATTACATATTGAAATAAAATATCTATGCATTATTCAGCAAAGTATTATTACTAACTAGGGGGGAAATATGGATAGAAAAAAAATTCTACATTACAATGATCATATAAAACTTTTATCCTGTCAACCTCCACCCTCCCTCCCGCACCCCCCCTCTCTCTCTCACCTGTACAATGCTTACAATTTGAATGTTCGTACTTTGGTCCATTTAAGCCAGTCAACCTACATAGTTAGATTTATGCATGATTGATTACATAGCACATAAGTTAATTCTTCTTCTTTTTAACATCGTATAAAAATAAACACAAATTATGTAATACCGGTAGTTCTAGGCATACATTTTCAATCGAGAATTTATTTTATATATCTTATATTACTATATATATATATGCGGACATATTTACTTCTAATTTTAGCTTACATCTAATGAATATTGTTTTCTAATATTTAACTTAAAATAATAGATATAAACCATACTACACGGACGCTTTCTCCAATATTCTCTAAGAATTGTAGTAATTTTTATAAATAAAACTTTCAGTCACACCATTCTATCAGATTCCAATAACGTCCGTTTTGTTCGCGTGCATGGATAGTTTGTCATTGTTTCTACATAGTGTATGTGATAAGACCTACACTACAGACACCTTACAGACAAACCTAGATTCCAATAGTTCCACACTCTGTCTCCGTACAGGGAGAGCTTGTTCCTCATTCTGAGTGGCTTGTACGGGATACTTCTGGTGGTCCTCGGATCCGTCATTCCTCTCACAGAAACCTTCGTGGAGGCGGACCACCCGTATGCATTCGAGGTAAGTTGTACGTTAATCCCACCCGGCTAACCTATGGGACTGCTCACTGTCCTCTCGGCTATCTCATAGTGGCTACTATTTTGGAACTACTTTATTAACGAATACAATCCTGAATATTATACAGACATTTCAGAGTTGCGAATTGCATATATTTTAATTCAAAATCACATTCCTAACTGAAATTTAGCGATTTCCACTTCGCAAAGAAAACCCATGTTTACAGAGTCTAAATATAATCATTTGCACATTGCGATGAGAGGTGTAAGATTACTACTCCAGCGAGTGCCGAGGTTTTATTGAAGCAAAGTGGAAGTAGTCCCGCAGTGAGCCGATTGATCCAAGTAGCATTAAATCTTTGTTCGTTTCAGCCAAATATTAAAAATAGCAGACACAAATAAAGATTCAATTTGGGTCATAACTTAATTATGTAAATTCAAATCTAACGAACAATGCAACAGAAAAGTCACTGATTAAAAGTTCTCTGCATCCAAGTCATTCCAGCGAAATGTTATCTATAGCGGAAGCAAACAGATTCAATTTAGTGTTGGGATGCTATATATTATGAGATAGTTCAATTATTCTGTTTCGTCATCTTGCTTCTTCGCCTGTCACTCAGCAGCAAAGTCCCTCCCATGGTCTATCGTGACATAATATTCGTTCACGTGCAGAAGTTTCGTTACATCTTTTGATATTTTGTGGAATATTACGTTCGCTCGCATAAGTTGTATATCATCTTCCGAGTGTTTAGCGAACTTTTTTTCGTTGCCATGGTCGCGGGGTATAAGAGTTTTATGATCCCGCTTCGATTATTTATACACCGCTCAGGCGGAATATATCGGATGTTATCCAGATCACGTGAACCAATGAGATAAAACAATTTGACAAGATAATCTTGTTTGTCCGCGATTCTTGAACGTGATAGTCGTCTTGTTTATACCCACGAATCTTGTAAATGATATTTGTGTTGTATGACGTCTACTATTCTTGCACATAATGCTTTCTTTCGTTTATGTCCACCATCCTTTCAAACATGATGTTCTTGTAGTTTATTTTCACGAACCTTCCGCGTAATGCTCTTGTTATTTATTATATGTTCGCGATCTTTCCACATCATGTTCTTGCTGTTTAACTGTTCACGATCCTTCCACGTGATGCTCATGGTTTGTTTAAAATGTCCAAGATTCCTGCACGTGATGCTCGTGTTCTCTTCTAACTAGTTGTTCTACGTCTACCTGTACGTGGTCAGCGTCCTCTTCCTGGTGTACGTCTACGCCTACCTGCTGAGGACCAGCAAC
>JAULBP010095528.1:0-11529 GCA_032355345.1 Lepetodrilus pustulosus | reverse complement strand
TATTTATCGATAATTGATCGATAGTTACTTAGCGATTATCGATATGCCATTTCCGTATCGATAGCCAGCCCTAATTTAGATATGTACGTTGTTAATGTACGTGTTCATGGCTCTATACATTTATAAATATGCAAATTAACCTAAAGGATTATACCAGTCGACCCCCGTTTATCCGGACTTCAGATAACCGGTTCCCTTGTTATCCGGACTTCAGATAACCGGTTCCCTTGTTATCCGGACGGTTTTTACCGGGAACCAATATTTTCCTATATAAATTCGGTTTGCGTTTACGGTCTGACATATTCGGGAACCAAATAGACAAATTAAGCATACTATTTATTCAGATAACCGGACGATAAAATAACTAAAACCTGCTGATAGTAGATTAATTGTTTGTTTAGGGACTCACGTAAGGCAGCCATGTTGTCTAGATCAATCAAAACAGATTAGACCGACGGCGACTTTAAAAGGGAAAGTGTTTTGACAACAACGCATTGTTCCACGAAACCTGGTGAGATTACTCGGCGGAATTTGTCTTGGGTTAGAAGTCGAGCTAACATAAAGGATTTGCAAACACCGGTAATCAGTGTCAGCTACACTGGACTCGAAATTTAGTTAATATCGTTACGGCTGCCAATAATAAATAGACTGCCCCGTAAACGAAAAACATTATTTTTCAGTAAAATGCTAAATATTCATAAAATGTCAGCCATTTTGAATTTATGAAAATATGGTTTCCAATTATTTTGCTTTCAATTATTGTCAGCAACATCTACTCTATTCAAAACACTAAATTAATCATTGCTCTCTTTCATATTATTCTGGTAATTGGCCATTCAATGCCTAGGCATCCCATCTCATTTTTAATTGGTGGCCATCTTGTTTATGCTAATTAGCAGGCTTAAGCTACTCATCTGAAAGTGCTATCACATATGGACAGTATCTACATATGATTACCTCTTTAAAAATCATAACTAGCATTTGCCACCTCAGATGGACCCGTTCCTGAAATTTGGGGTCGTGGCCCATGGACTATATATACTGGCAAATGTTTGTGAATCAATAAAATAAGATTTTTGTAATGTAAGTGAATGTTTTGATGCTACTGTAGCAATTTTGATAACAGGGAAAAATTGCACACCAAATTATTTAAAGGTCAAGACTTCTACTTTCTAAATATCACTTTAATAATTTCCAATTCACTTTGCTCTGCAATGATGTATATTAAAATGAATAATATATATCGGTAACTGATCTTTTTACAACGTATGAATATTCATGGAGCTAAGCTATGACCAGCTGTGATATGTGGAGCATAAGGAAGCCGGTAGTTAGTCCTGGACTTAGCTAGTCTGTGGCTCACCTCCCTGCTGGTCCAGCATGACCAGAGTCTTGATGCCTACCCCTTCACTCTAGCAGTAAAGTATACAAGGTCCACGAATCAGCTGGTGCAATCAATGCATATACAAACACTCAACAGTCAATATACATACAACACTCAATATGTACAATAGTTGAAATGTACAACAGTCAACATGTACAACAGTTAACATGTACGCCAGACAATACGTACAAAACAGTCAACAGCATAAAACATGAGGGGTCTATTTCGCGATTTATATTCCGGATGAAAATCTCGAAATAACATCCCATGTATTACACAGGTAAAAATGGAGAGCAATACAATATGGAAGTGCATATGAAAGCGAAAATAAGATTTGGTATGGAATTGGTACTACAAAAAAAACCAAAAGTTGAATCTGGGCAACATAACATGATCCCTGGTGAAAATATGATGACAGGAAAAATATTGAGGAATTTTAAAGTTATTTACACAAAAGGTCTCAAATGTATTTTACAAGTTATCGCAAGTAAACACAATTTCACATTACACCCCGAAAATTTCAACCCCTCATCTACTCCAGCTAATAACGAAAGTGTGAGTTGCGACACAAATCTAGGAGACTACGAATACAAAAATAAAATCTACGTGCAACTGAGGACACTTATTTGCACATCCACATGAACACGTCTCCGTGACAACATGCACGTGATCGCCTCACCTCCTTGCTCGTCCAACATTACGAGAGTCGTAATACCAGCCTCCTTGCTCTGTTAAGACGGAGGGGTGCAGAAATAAACGGCACCAAACATTAAATATTTAAATGGAATCATGTCTCGATAGATGCAGAGTTTTGTGAATGGGATTGATATGTTGTTTTACGTCACGGTGGGAATATTTCGCACACATACGACAATGTAGAGTTTTGCTTAGTAAGTGATAGGAGGAAATTAGATGAAACCTGAACAAATTACTAAAACCTAAAGATTACATTTACAAATATGTCAATAATACTATCATTATACATCTAAAAGAAGGGCTAGAAACAGCCTTCAAAAGACATGGAATCGTCATCCAACCTCCAAAATAAAATTTTGATTTAAGAAAGTTCTCAGTGAACATAATTACCATCACCGAATGAAAGTTGGTCAAACTTTTCCAATATTACTAGACCTAATGGCACATGTTCTATCGATATGCAATATTCTTTAGTTCACCTGCTGGTTTAATTGTTTCAGATGGCTAAATATAAATATGTTCAAATAAAATAGTCAGAAGCTTCATGTTGATAAATACCAAAATAGAATTGTACTCAAGGGATGGAAATTGATCACGATTTTTTCCCCCTTAATTCTGTTTCACCCAAAACTAATTTTAGATGCATACACAGTTTAACCATCCGGTTTGGTTTTTTTATACTTTGATTCACAAAAAAAAAATAGTAGTTTATTTATAAAAATGAACACCAAATACCTCTAAGCACATTTATATAAGATTTTTTTTCTCTCTCTTTTTGGCAATGAATGAAAATACATGATGCTCAAAACATATCTTAGAAACAACACCTCAAAGGAAATATCAAAATTTAATTAATCCTCTGCCTGCTGCATTAGGCATAGACACGACTTTAGGGCATGTCTGGTTGCCTGCAGTAGGGAGAGGGTTAAATGAGCAAAAGGAATGGGAGTATTGTAATGAATTAATTAAGATATTGTAATTAATTGCTGCACAAAATTACTCACCTCTTCACACATCTGGAGCATCCGCCTTGTGCTCTCCAAGGACTGAAACACAAAAAGTACAAGTTTAGTTTAACCTTCGTTCCACTGAAGTCAACTGCAGATGCCCTAAAGCAGTGGTTAACATTGTTGCAAAATATACAGTGAGTGAGTGAGTGATTATGGAGTTTAACGTCGCTGCGGGAATCTTGCACCCATTTGCGACGACAAAACATACAGACATAATCACTGGTTGGTTATGAGAGCTATACAATAATAATAATAATAATGAGAACATTTATACAGTGGACCCCCGTTTATCCAGACTTTGGATATCTGGTTCCCTCACTATCCGCACTTTTTTTTTTTTTACTGGGAATCATATATCAGTCTTCCCATGTAAAATGACTCGGACATACAGAAACTCAGTTATTTGCACAATTTTACGAGGGACGCAACCGCCCGAATAAACGGGGTTGACTGTATTGCGCCAAATCCTCGCTCGAACGCATGCTCAAAGTGCTACATTATTACCCCGGTCAATGGATTGGTGTGCACTCAATTCCTTCTCAACTCCCTGGGGAGTATGCAACCCAAACTGCCGTTCAAGGTGCTACAAGGTTATTATTCATGTCCATCTCATCCTTCCGGGTGAGCATCCTACCCATATCTACTGTGCCACCATTAAGATATCTGTTGTATGATGATTGCAAATAAGACAAAGAAATAATGCATTCCGAACAAATATTTTCGTTAATTTCGCTAGCTAGTGTATGCGAATAACATATTTACGTACACCATGCCTACTATTTTCTATGTAGTTGATTCTAAATATTTGAAATTGTTGGTATAAGCACAAATACTAAAGTGTTGGTGGTGTGGTGTGGTCGGAAGGGTAGCTTTTTTTTTTTTCCTTCTCATTTTTGTTTATTTCGTTTCTCTTTCTCTTTTTCCAACTCGTACTTAATAGATCATGACAATAGGGCTATACAAAGACACTAATGGAATGGAATGAATATAAAAACTTTAAGAATTTTGTCTATAAAGTTATTCATATATTTGTAAAAATTGCAAACTTGTAGATTATGCTTCAATTTGGTAGTGTTGAGTTTCAGGCCTTCCTATCAATAGGGTGGATATACGTAAAATCGGTGGGAATAACATGTGAATAGGATGGAAAAGAACGGATAATGACTTGAGGTAAAAGTGTTGTGAATTTGGGCTCAGATTGCAAAATCATTCGCAAGCAGTGTGAATCAACACGGAAAAGAAATCTTGACCTCGAAACTCTCAAACTTAAACATAACTGTTCGTCATCCCCACAAACTCAGTAGAATCAATAAAGTTGTATGAAAGATTACATACACCAAAGCACTGTTAGCAGCCATTTTTTAGGGCTGCTGAAGCTAGCTGAATGCGGTCGCAGATTTCGACAAGTGACTTCCGCCCATCCATTTTGAATGTCATCATCATCAAACAGGACATTTTTTTGCCATCGATTTTGAACAATCTCGTTAATATTTGAGGTTATTTATACGTAGTTATAAATAAGACAAATTGATGAATATTTAATTAATATGCTAAAATTGAATCCAATTTGTTTATCATAAGTGGATGAAGATTTTGTGAAAGTCGTTGAAACATCAAAGGATTTTCTCTTCACCGACATATGTGCAATGGCGGCCATGCACTATGGCGATGACAAGCTGGTGACGACTTTTTGTCATTTTAGAACTTTAAACAAGTTCTGATTTTCTATTCATGTCAAAATAATTAGGATTCAACTACTAGTATTACATTTAATATCGATAAGCCATGACCTAACAAGGCGATCTGCATCAACAGCAGAACTTTTAGTTGGACAACAAATTTCAGAGATGCCACTCACGTTCAAGTAAAGGTGAAGTTGAATTGTGACATCTGTGCATATTTAAAGTTTTCAGTATTTTTCCTTCGTAGCATAATCATTTATTAATGTCAAGTAAAATGTATTCAAAGTTGAATTCCCATATAAATTAGATGTGAAGAAATCCATCTAATAGGACTAAATGTTGTCAATATAGTATGATGGTTCGCAATAGCTATTTCAAGTTTTAATATATAAATTATGGAAATACATAGACGTAAAGATATTGACTGTCAATTTGGTGTCCGTAATGACAAATGGAATACTGTAGTCATGTTGAAATGCCAAGGGATGCAACCTATTTACTATTGCGTAAGCATGGTTACAATTTAACTGTGCTTTGGTGTATCATATTAATAAATGTGACATCTTGTATGTATGATGCACAGTTCCAGTGATGGAATAACATAGACAATATTCACGAAAAACTTAGAAAGTGAAAGTATTTGATTTGAAATCAGGTAGATTAATTTAATGCCCCATTTTGATGCAGGAATATTTCACCCAGATGCGACCGAAATCAAGAAGAGTAAATGTGCTTTGACTAGTTATGGTTGTACTGATAGCATAAGTAACCATATCTTCTGTAAGTAAACCTTTTCCTTTTAGATTAATTACAATATTACAACTGAACAGGGCATCTATGGTTGTCTGTTGCACAGAAAAGGTTAAGTTGAAAAATATCTTTGGCACTACAGGTCTCACTTTACACCCTGTTCAAATATTTCTTATGAAATTTTATGTGTTGTCATTGTGCTAAAACTGCTTACCAAAGTTTGCAAAATATTCGATTTTTTTTAACAGAACAAATAAAAAAGATATTTTGCAAGATTTTCTCATTAGGTGAACAAATTGGACGAACATTTCAACACAAATCCAATTTATTTGCATTTGTTTGCTAATCGTTGTGTGGATTCGAACACATGTTTTCTGATCTGAACTTGGCCCCAAATATAACTTTTCATTGCAATCAGAACACGAAAAACACATTGGCAATTTACAATTGTAAAAGAAATGTTAAGAAATATTCAAGAAAACCTAAAACTTTATTAAATATTACTGTTGAGACCCTTGAGGTGACGACAGAATCAATAAAACTGTCAAGCTGAAGACATATTTTATACAATGGTGTAAGATTGAGTCTCGGACCCATACAGCAGCAAAGATAATCACATTAATTCATAACACCTGGGACTAAGTATTGGTACAGATATAATGCATTAGACACGTGAATAATTTAACTTGAAACAACAAAATTTATTGGATTAATAATAATAATAATAATAATAATAATAATAATAAAAATAATAATAAAAATTGATTGATTGAATTATTGCTTTACATCACAGCGGGAATATTTCACTCATAGTAGACGAAAATAAATAAATACAAAAAAAATAAATTAAATAAAAATAAAAATAAATAAATATTTATTATATAAATAAATAGTTATTAAATGTGCCAAATTCCACACCAAGTCTACGCATGCTTATAGTGCCTAAATTAGTATCCCAGTCGATGTATCAGTGTGCACTAGCTTTCCTTCTCAACTCCTGGGGAGTATATAATACAACTTGAGCTACATGGTTCCAGGTGCTCAAAGATTAGGAATCACATTTATATTTATATATGGTTTACATGTTTTTCAAATCAGTGTTTAGATGGTCACGATATTAGATATTTCAATGATTTAATGCAATCTTAATCTTCATAATGATAGAACCGTTATCGCTGAATTGTTCTTGGTACCATTGAACATTAACTAGAAATTTTACTAAATGTCCACGATAGAGCACATAGATAAACATCTAAAGAAAATGACCCAATAATGTTGAATACTGTCCCTTACATCTATCTCTCTCTACATACAGTGACAGTCTACCAAGTTAGTATTTCTCCTGGAAACCATCCATTAAAGCTCCTACTGTGTCTATCTATAGTATTGATAAGAAGTTTCCTTTGCCCCGAGCAACACTGCCAATTACCAGCCCTCAGACTGGAGGCCAAGGACAACTGCTGGTTTCTGGTACGCAGAGGTCCTCTCACAGGGAGAGGTCCTACACAGTCCTCTCAGAGTAAGTACCGGGTAGTCCTCTAACAGGTACTGGCCACCACTGGACCGGGTCATGCGAACACATTTTTGTACACATAAGCAAGATTTCAACCAGGATTAAATTTGCGTCTAGTCTGGAGGTCATGCAATCGTATTTTCGCAATTCTGTAAATTTGCCCTGTATGTAAAGGGTGTCATAGAAAGATGTCCTACAAAGGTCCTCTCATAGGAAGTGGTCGTACAAATAGGTCATCTCGTAGGAAGTGGTCGTACAAATAGGTCATCTCATAGGAAGTGGTCGTACAAATAGGTCATCTCATAGGAAGTTGTTGTACAAATAGGTCATCTTGTAGGAAGTGGTTGTACAAATAGGTCATCTCATAGGAAGTGGTCGTACAAATAGGTCATCTCATAGGAAGTGGTCGTACAAATAGGTCATCTCGTAGGATGAGGTCCTGACAGGAAGAGGTCTGCAGGCAGGAAGCTGTATTGGTGCATAATCCAGCAGGGAGAGGGTTAAGGAGCACCAACAACCAGCCTTAGAACTGAACCACTCTTGGACTCCCTCTGGTATTCGACCCATGTTAACTACTGCTGCAACTGTTATTTTGCTGGATGAATTTTGAAGTAGATGGGTACACAGACCACCAAGGTAATTAGTGCGCAGTAATCCCCCTTCAGTAATCCACTCCGTTGGATACCAGGTCCTTCAAGGATCATATTTCTCATGATCACGACTACTACATTGACAGTTGTAAAACAAGAGCTTTAGATTACCGTACTTTCTCGTGTATAATACACACTTTTTTACCTCCCCCCACCCTCAAAAAATAAAATTACACCCCACACAGGGGTGCTTATTATTCAAGGGGATAACATTCTAAAAAAAGTAATCAAGACTTGACCGAAACATGTGTCGGCCTTTTTGAACCTTTGATCACTATCAAAAGCTGACAAACGTTCATAAATGCATTCACCTACTAGATAAAACAATAAACTTAATGCAATGTTGTGTTATTAGTTCACCAATGCTTCATCACATACTATGTGATCGTTCGTTTAGTGATGAACACTTGTCGCATTTTCAGTTGGACCCCAGAAATGTGTGCATCTCATGAGTGAGTGATTATGGAGTTTAACGTCACTGTGGGACTCTTTCACCCATTTGCATCTCATACATTGACTCTAAAAGATTTCCGCAGCGACGTTAAACTCCATATTCACTCAAATCATTGATACTAGGTATTTTCCTGGATTTTTTCCTAGAGAAAGGGGTGCGTATTATACTTGGTAGCATATAAATACACTAAAGTACGGTAACTACAGCAATATTGTGCAAGCTAGTCACAGTGTATTTCAACTGTCACATACCAACGTATCATGCAATCATTTTAACGGTCATAATAACTTTACCTTCAATGTATTAGATGCTGGCTATGTGTATATACTGAGAAAAGCTTGATTTAATTCACTTATGTTGGTGATTCATCAGTAGAAGCTGAACGTAACCATAATTAATAAGAATTTAATAATCCTTATTTACAATCTAGTAGATGCTTGCCATGTAGAATTCATAAAAGCTGTGATTTAATGTGCTTTCGTTGGCAATTCATCAGAGGCGGAAGGATTGTAAGAAATTGATTTTTCAATTTGGCAAAGTCTTTCAATAACTACTGTCTTCATAGAGACAAGAGATGAAATGCAATCCTGAAATAGTTTATACATTTGAGAGGTAATCTGCAAAAAATCTTTTGCAGAAATTCAACTAAATAGTGTACACCGTAACATTCAAGATAGCATTTCTATCGTTGCAGGGAGAAATTTAACTTCAAACCTGCCTGCTGGACTTTTCTTAACCGTTGTTCTATATAGCATCTTCAGTTTTATCCGGATAAAAAAGGTTTATTGTTAAAGAAAACAAGAATTTCGCTCAACCTTAGAGTAAAAGCAACCAGGCTCATGGCGTCAATATTTCTCATACATTACAATTTATAAAAAGAAGTTTAATATGCAAAACATGTTTCCAATTTTGTGGATCCTGATGCATTCTGTCCATTCAGAATAATGGTAAGTAATAGATATTTGTAACAAGCAAGTATTGATTTCAGTTGAAGGCTCTCTAATGGCAGAGTGAGTGAGTGAGTGAATGAGTTGGCGATCGAGTGAGTGAGTGTGTGAGTGAGTGAGTGAGTGAAATGGTTGAGATATCATTTAACATCTAGGGCAGAGATTCAAGTAGCGAGGATTTAAGAATTGATCTCGACATGTTTTTGTCTTGTTTACTGGTAGTCTCAGCTATTCACAGAAGACTATTTCTATACTACTGCATCAAGTTACTGCTTGACGTATCTAGATCTAGTCGTCTAAGGGATTACATACACACTTTCTGACTGCAAGTAAACCACACATGTAAAAACTCTACATATGTACAATAATGTAGCAGGGTGAGGGTTAATGGTCCACTAATACAAAGGATATGTTAGGCACATTATAAACATACTTATTATTATTAATTATTGTTATTATATTATGCAATAATAATAATAATAATATAATAATGATGATGATGATGATGATGATAATAATAATAATAATAAAAACATTTTATATATTGATAATGTGCCTAACTTATCTTTGTATTAGTGGACTATTTAAACCACCACCCTGCTACATTATTGTATCATAGTAATAGAATAATAATAATAACAATAATAATAATAATAAAATAAGAATAATCATATATTAATAATAAGAATATTTATGTGCCTAACTTATCCTTTGTACTAGTGGATCATTAACCCTCACCCTGTTACAATATTGTACATACATAGAGTTTGAACTGACACCGGGCCTCATAGGGTTAAAATCACACAAGCGATGTCTGGAACAAGAACACTATATATTTGTTATGTCTAGAAATGTGTCTGGGAAACTTGCTGTCCAGCTGCGATATTTTAGTGAAATTGATTAATTACTCTCACTATTTCTAAAATCGCAATTATGTAGTGGGATTGCCACAGTAATGACATGATAGTATCACTTACAAAATTCTTACATCCACAATATAATGAAAGAGTGAGTTATTGTTTTACGTAGCAGAAGAAATCTTTCACCAATACCTAATGACAGTGATGAACAAAAACACTTGATTGAGAAAGTTAAGTTTGCCAGACATTTTGAGATCAGTTGTTAAAAAGATGGTTTCATATTGAAAAACCCGTTAATAAGAACTTACAACATTGACCATAAATTTTATTTTACTTATTTAGTATTTTTTTTAATTGGTTTTAAGAACTGCTTTCACGATTCTTTCAATGTGTATCAGAGTTTGTCAGTTTAGGCGGAGACCATATATATATATGGATATAACGTGGGGGTCGGACGTGGATCCCATTTTTATTTTTATTATTTCCCTGTAATATCGTATAAGGCAGGTACTATAACCATGTCATGGACCCCAACTTCAGCGTAATATCGAGGGGACATTGTATATGGTCTCTGGTCAATGGGAGGAGAAAACCTGGAACATCCATATACAAATAACCCTGCTGGTACTGAGACAGACCAAGGAAGACAACTGCATTGCCACCATACAGACAGCGCATCATATCATAATCGTGCCAGAAATGTATCTTCCGTGAGAGCACAAGTTTAACTGGAAATGGGGAAATAGAGAAAACAACATGGCGGAAACTTACCAGCCCATAGGAAACTTTAGCCATGTTGGTCGAGAATTTGGAACACAACTATGTTAGAATTTGCAACATATCTGTTAAAATAATGTAAATAATTCCTCAAAGTATCAGTGTATTTTCCTTTAAAGACAAATGATTCTGCAACAACTGAGTACTATTTCTCAATGACAACATGTTCTGTATTCCAATGCACATATTTCTTGAGTCAGCGTTTCCATAGACTGATCTTGGTCTATAGCTAAAAGCCATCTCTCATAGTGTTCCTGTTAGCTAATGACATGTAATTAATGCCTATTAATGCCCCATAAGCATGATAAGCCCCCAACAAGGGATCTTAAGTATGTCCCCATTAGGTGAGGCAAAATGTGAGATATTATTTCAACCAATCCAGTGATAAATAATAGCTGGATACAACAAAAAAATGAAAGACAATCCAATGATACATAATGGCTGGCTCAAAAAAGAAAAGGAAAAAGATGATGTCAACAGCTTATAGTTCTATTTGCATAACAAGTGATACCGATATTGTGATGATTTAGGAATTACTGATGCTGCATCCAGCCCGGTTTGAAATCAATCATTTTAATTGATCTGACAAATGTTTACTAAAGATAATAAATCTGTGCATTGGGATCTGTAAATGATGTTCAATGGCGTAAGCTGACAGAAGGGAAGTATAAAATTGCTAGATAAATTATCTTTATTAATTTCCCCATATATCATTGTTCTTTTATGAAGAGAGAGATAGGAAGAGAGAGAGAGAGAGAGAGAGAGAGAGAGAGAGAGAGAGAGAGAGAGAGAGAGAGAGAGAGAGA
>JAULBP010095517.1:0-11530 GCA_032355345.1 Lepetodrilus pustulosus | reverse complement strand
CTATATGAATTACCCTGAGGTGCATTCAGGATGTGCTACTTTTCTCTACATTAATCTACGCTACTTTTCTGAAAGATTTCTGGCTGAATGATTTAGTAGGAAAATAGCAGGAAATTGGATTGCGCATGCATGCAGTCCATCCACTTCTTGCTTTGGGTTTTTCTACTGTTTCAACAGAACACTGAACCAGAGCTAGAAACATCATGTAAGTACAATTAAAGTCTACTGGTTGTGTTAAACCAAGGTTGTAGTGGCGAAGTTCATGGCACGAGCCAATTTAGTTGTTGATGGCATGAGCTGTGATTGACAAGTTGATAACACACCTGGATTCTGTGGGTAGTACGTAAATGCTTTCGGATCACTCGTGTCTCCGTCTGTCTTCCTCTGCAGCATGATCATCACGTTCACGGCTTTGTCGATTGACGTGTTCTTATATTGCGGAGTCCGGAATACAATAGCATACTGAAAAAGATGTGTTTGTTAGTGCACAAGAATTGCTATTTTTGCTTCAGTTTGTTATTATATTAATTCATCACTGAAACCTGGTGTTGTAATTAGCGAAGAGAGGATGCAATATGGGGATTCACACTACTTAAATACAGGCATCATTAAAATGTCATAATTCATGAGGGTCACAATTACATCATTCTGTGGAATGGGACCGTGGACATTGTGACAACTATTGATGTTCTGACTGACCTGTCTATGGACATCTAGAGGACTATTGATGTTCTGACTGACCTGTCTATGGACATCTAGAGGACTGAAGTTTCCCTTGGCTTCCCAAATCACTGAGCCATTCTGGTCGTACTCCACAAACTTCACAGCAATGTCATCTGTTGTGATAAAAATAACTTCTTTACAATCAATTGCACACACTTGGTTGAAACAAAAATTAGTATTCCACAATAGATTTAGCACATCTGGTTACGTTACATAAAGATCATAATATTGTATATGACCAGCCACTGGGTCGTTCCACAGACCGGACATAGCATTACATCAGTATAATATATATAGCCAGATACATCAGTATAATATATATAGCCAGATACATCAGTATAATATATATAGCCAGATACATCAGTATAATATATGTAGCCAGATACATCAGTATAATATATATGTAGCCAGATACATCTGTAGTAGTAGGACAGCTCTGTGGAAGTTGACCTTGGCTAGGATCTGCTGGAAAGTAAATGTACCTTTCTGGACTTTCTCACACAGCAGAAACACCTCCTCATTGCCCGTACAGCAGCCGCCATACTTGTCCATTCTGCAGATCTTCAGCGCCGCGGCTCCGGGGGATTCTAGGAGTATCAAATCTTCAAATCAGCACAACTGAACCATCTGCATCGTGTAGTATATAACGTCAGATCCCGTGATAAGGGTTGCTCTGCTTACCAGTCAACATTTACCAAATACAGATTTCCTACTACATACTTAAACTCAATGAATGATAGATCTGATGATCCAGATATTGTCCTTATTGGTTTAACAAAAGCAGAAATGTCTTGCATAACGGGGTCTGACTATAATCATAAATATCAAATCCACACTTAAAAGCACAGCTGTTAGCATTCTTGAGAATATCTGCAATATATTTTAAAGTGGTGACTTGTTTACAACTGGATTGTTAAAAAATCCTCTCATGTGTTGAACATGGATCCAACCATTATTGCTAGCTCAATTTCTGTCATTTTCATTTACCAGTTGCTACCTTTTATCTGATTTTCATACAAAGGTAACAAAGTGATTAGCTTAATCACCTTCCAAACAACCACATTCTGACCAGGTGAAATAGCAGCAATATTGATATTAAATTCACTTCATTACTTAATCTATGTTAAATTGTGATTTTTCTCAATCTGATAGGCTTCTACTAAGAGAAAAACCATATTCAGTTATTACTTACTGCTGTCGAAAATTGGCTTGGAAACAACTGATGGTATGAGTATTGTAGAGTTGGTATCAGTCAGCAGGTGGGCCTGGAAGCAAAGTCGCACCACGTTGAGGGACATACTCTTGGCCTGCTCCTGAGCCTGTTTCTTGGCCTTCATCTGGTCTTCCTCTGAGAATGATGAAAAACAGAGTCACCCTAGAGAGTGGGAGTTACCCTACATAAAGTGGGAGTCATCCTAGAGAGAGGAAGTCACCCCAGAGAAGTCACCCAAGATAGAAGTCACCCTAGAGAGTGGATGTCATCCTAGAGAGAAGAAGTCACCCCAGAGAGAAGTCACCCCAGATAGAAGTCACCCTAGAGAGTGGATGTCATCCTAGAGAGAGGAAGTCACCCTGGCCTAGAGAGTGGGTGTCATCCTAGAGAGAGGAAGTCACCCTATAGAGAATTCACCCCAGAGAGGTCGCCCTAGAGAGTGGGAGTCACCTTAGAGAGTGGATCCTTCCTTAAACTGACAAGTGATGTTAGTGAAAGATTCTAGAAAGCATCTATAAACCCCATTACCAAAAATAAATAAAAACAGAAAAAAAAAAATAAAGAGAAAGTCACCCCAGAAAGAGGAAATCACCATAGAGAGCGGGCTCTATAGCTCATATTGTAGTTATGAATGGAAATTATGGTGTGTACATGCATTAAAATAATGAACATTACAGCTAATATCAAAATAAATACCATCTTGTGATAAAGTTCTCTAAAGTGATATAGATTTCTAACATCCATCTTATGTGATTAATGTTAAACACCACTGTGCGTTAAATTAGTGTCCATCTATAATATTTTAGATCGTCAATAAAATAACAGTGTTGGAAATGTTACAGCTTAGCCTGCAGGAGATAATTCCGATCTGTTTCCATGGCAACTCACTGGTGATGTGGACGTCAGCCTGCATATCATCCAGCTGCACTTTCCTTTCCAGTCTCAATGATCCCAGAATCCGAGACTCCAAAACCTCAGTCGCCTTTTTCCGTGTGACATGAAGCACAGACAGGTTGGGAAAGCTGGAACAAAGCATAATCAAACTAATAACGACATCAAGCACGTTCAAGCTTGCCAAGTCTGTAGATGGGTGACAGGGCTCCAGACTAACATTTTGAGTTACTTGCCCGTAGGGCTAGTCAGGGCAACTTGTAAAGGCACCAAAGCATCTATGTGCCAAAAAATAGGTTGCCCGCAGTGCAATTTAACTTGCCCCTGTACGTCGGGCATACCTTAGTCAAAGCCCTGGGTGACCGAGAACCTGAGAGTATCTAGGATTCTGTCCTGCCCCACAATGAATCACAGGCTGAAAACCTTGTGGTGTCATCTTAAGCAAGTGGATTAGTTTGAACATGGCTCTGTTCACCCATCAGAGAATGGGTACCCGGAAGGATGATATGGGCATGTTAATGAACACCTTCTAGCGCCTTTAATGGCAGCTTGGGTTTAGAAGGACCAAAAAAGCACACAGATCCATTGACCTGGATAGGTAGAATAATATAGAGCAAGTGCTTCTGTTCACCAGGATATGTTTGCAGTGCTATATACTAGAGATTGTCTGCTGGATTCAATCCCATGCTGTTGTTAGATTGGTGGATTGAACTGACCTGATGACGCCCTTGGTAGACTGGACTTCCAGCACACAGATGCCATCCTGACAGTTCTTTCCCACCAGTTTGTGGGCGTGGTGCTTTGGAATGTCATCATCGGTAACCAGCGACACAACAATCTTAGCTGCACCAGTGTAGTTCTCAATCTAAAAACATCATTGGCACAAAAATACTAATGTTGGTTAATCAGTTACTGTGGTGATGCAAGAAGTGTATCCAAATAGCAGCAGATTATTCATTTCAAAAGTGATTTCTATTGGTATGTAGGTTATTGATTGATTGAATTAATGCTTTATGTTGCAGCACGAATATGTCACCCACAGGCGACGACTACAATGTTAATTTATAATAAAATTAGTAACTGACATGAAAGAAAAGAAAACAAGCATGAAAAGCCATGCCAAAATGCTAAGATGAAAACATAGATAAATAGACAATATTTAAAAAGACAATGCAAATAATAAAAATTTATCATACAGTTAAATTTTCCTGGTACTGTATGTAGGAAAAAGTATCCAAATATGTGAGAATTCTAGTGATTTAACTAGTTGAGAGGTGTCCACCCATGTTAGGTCATGTTGACCTCACAAACAACTGTGATGTCATTGCAGCCAACTTCTACATATGTTGTAGAGACAGTCTGCATGAATTTTAACACATTTACTTTCTATTACAGTTTTGGATAAATTCGATACCAGAGTGATTTCTGAGGCATATGATTTTTTTTTACAAGCTGAAATTTCCCATACATTGCTCGACCTTTGGTCTCAGTATATATTAGAAACTTCAGCTTATAAAAACATGTACAGCCTGGAAACTGGTAACTAATAAGAACTAAAATTGTGCCCAGTAAACACCATTTGTTTCACAAGTTACAGTTCATACATGAATGTGTTTCAACTGACCCTGATACTTGGGTAGGTTACAACTGACCCTGATACTTGGGTAGGTTACAACTGACCCTGATACTTGGGTAGGCTACAACTGATCCTGATACTTGGGTAGGTTACAACTGACTCTAATACTTGGGTAGGTTACAACTGACCCTGATACTTGGGTATGTCTTGTGGTTGCGCTCGCTCCTCTCGCCCTGTAGACCCCCATGAGACGGCCCCTCGCACTCGTAGCGGAAGCGGAAGCCTCGCTGTTGTGGCTCCTCTGTGATCACAATGGATGGCTGGAAGTCTGAGGACAGACACACAGGAGTCAGGAAGTAGATAACTGGGTTTATCACTCAATAGGGAATGCAAGTCTTGTCTGGTGTTATTTCCGGTGACAGGTGAAAGAAGTCTGGCTCGTGACGGTTTATTGTGACGTCATAATGGATTTTTGTGCATTTATATTTTTGACCAGTTCATGTCACCGGATATTAAATGAATCTCGGGATATCATGTGTCTACTTACTACTGTCACACACAAAAAAAAACCATCATGAGGCAGACTTCTTTCAACTGTCACTAGAAATAACACTAGATGAGACATACTAACTCCCAATTGGGTGATAAGCTCAATGTCAATACTACAGTTTTAATATATAGGTATCATATGATACTTGTGCTTCACATTTCCTGGCAGTTCATAAATATAACCTGCATGAATGCGAGGTAAGACGTGGTGCGAGGCAAGATAAGACATAATCTGAGGCTGGAGCGAGGCAAGATAAGACATAATCTGAGGCTGGAGCGAGGCAAGATAAGACATAATCTGAGGCTGGAGCGGATTACTGACCATGATTTCCGTTCTCACTGATCAGGCCGTTGGTGTCGACATACGGCAGTGGAAGGTCGTCAGTCAGGTGGGACGTCGTCAGCGGAAGCTCCACCGAGTCGTTGGAGTTATCTTCCATACCTGGAACACATGGAGCAAAGCCATCGTTAATCATCGTTACATCTCAGTGAATCATTATTCAGACAATAAATATAGTGAAATAATGCTACGTGTTGTTAGGCTGAGTATTTTTTTACACCAAATTCAACTTTAGATTCAAAGTGAATCTTACTACTTTCACAAATATCATGACAGTGTGTTGACGAACAATGTGCTAGGACTACCAGTGTTTGGACTACAGTTCATTTTCATACACTTTGTGCGTGATCATTGACGAGGTAAGGCCTCACTCAACGTCAGTTTGAAGCTTAGCAGTCGTGATTCAGATTCATTCTGTCCATAATGCAAACAATAATTTGAATAAAGACTTTTGAAACATGACAATTATATCCGTGGTGAATGACACTGAAACATTGAAAACTGCAGAATCCTTTACAAATCTACCCGTCATATCTCCCCACCCTTACAGAACCCCAAACGACGATGGCGACCCGAGACACGTCACTAAGACAGTTATCACTGGTTATCCAAACGCCGAACTGACACGAGTCAAGAACATGCTGTCCTCGCTGCAGCAAAATGCACTCTTGCTGAAACATGTGCAATTTGGCCTACGTAAAATATGCAATTTGTGAACGTAACCCCAAAACATTACCTTGCAGCTGCGCGACTTTCGATTCGTCCGATCTCCTGTACCTCTCCGCGGATGCTTCCGCTTCTTTGAGACGTGAATGTGTGTTGCTAAATAAATAAATGAAGTAAACACCTCCTAACAAACTAGCAGAAATAAGTATTAACTTCACTGGCTGCCCTCTCTTGCTCATGGTGCCGTTGGAATCCAGTTTGTAACTTTTTGGTTGCCACCTCACACGTCCGAGTTATCTCCCTGAATTTACACAAACACTACTTCCCTAATAACAAATGATTAATATGTGCGTTTCCCGCATGTAAATAACCGTCTGTTGAACATGTATGAGGGGTGGATGTTGTCGAGTTACGAATAAACAAACAAGACAAAATAATCCAAAATGATTGAGCTTGATTCACATATCAGTCTGCCACTTTAGGATACTTGTCGCAAATGGGTGACAGGTTCCCGCAGTGACTTCAAATTTCCTGCAGCGGGTGGCAATACATCCATCCATGAATATGCAGCTGTTATCAGGAAATAATGAAAAACAAAGAACGATATACCATGTTATTTTTTACTAGGTCTATCTTGGTAAATCATAAAATTCAGAATATTTGCGTCATTAATACAAAAGATGTGTCTACATAAGCTACGGTATCACCAAATACATTGAAAGATGCACACCAAGGCATGACCAGTGGTCAACCAGGCTAAATGTTAAATGTCTAATGTTTAGTGTACAGGTGGATTTTGATACCGTATGTCATATAATTTATATCATAATAATAATTATTGCATTTACATGTATATAGAGCATTGTAGCTACTGAGTACATGTATATGGGTTCGGTTCGTAGCTCTATGTTGTGTCCTACCGTAATTACTCTATTAGTTCGAACCCTCTAATTATTCGAACACATAAATTATTTTGCGAAAATAAATTTTTTTCGTCCCTAATTATACGAAAATGACCCTTTGAGAAATCGTAATTTTAAAAAAATAAAAAAACTATTTTTTTAAAGAAATCATTTATTTAGTTACCATTTCAAACTTTTATTTATTTTGTACTTTTATTTTGTGTCTCTAATTATTCGAACACAGACCATTTTCAATTTTCGGATTTTTCTAATGATTCGAACAGCTAAAAATTTAATTATGTTTACCTGTTTCGAATTAATAGAGTAATTACGGTAGTTCTTAGTATTTTCTACAAATGGAAGTTTCTGTTCGAGTCCCTTTAGCGAGAAACACTGCACACCTCTGCATGCTTCTTCACATGACATGTCTTCCTCCCAGCATATGTCCGATTTGGAGCTGCAGCGACGTCATGTCACTGACACCCTGATGAGCTGTAGTGTCACGGCCAAGACGGTCCAGATGCTGTCCAATAATCCCGCTTCTGTTATAGAGCAGGCTAAGGTAGAACCACATACTGGTACAGTAAACATGTGGAGAAAAAGAATAAAATAAAGAATTTAAATTTAAATGTTTTTTATTCAAATTTAAAAGAAGTAACTGGATTATATTCATAGTCAGGGTTTGTCAGAAGTCATTTGCTTTAAGATTAGTTGCACAATTAAATGCCATGGAAATTATGTTCATGGTAGTTTATTTGTCAATGATTGTGGATTTACTGTCTATTAAGATCACTTTTTTTAGAATGATTTCATGCTCATGTTCAACTTTTATGTCGCGAATTTGTTAACAAGACCTTGATTTGAGCATGAAATCATACTCAAAAAGGTTTTGTAATCTTGGGGTCATCATACTCAAAAAGGTTTTGTAATCTTGGGGCCAGATCCTCAAGATCCAGACTTGGTAACAACTTTTTCATACGCTACATCTCTGACAGTGTATTATTTCTCAAAGCTCTCATATCTACTATAAGACCATATCCCTCTCGTAAGATCACCACAACTGAAATGGCTGATTGACTGTGGCACCATATTAGTCACAATTTACTATACATGTATTAGGCATTACTATTCTCATGGCACTAAGATCATTTGATGGAATGGGACACAGAATGTTAAGTATTAAAGTTTAATATCCCAGTATGAACCAATGATTTATACGGTACTTATTTTTGGATGTCAGTCAACATGCAATCCGTTAAATAGCCTCTATGGCAAATAGTGTTATAGTTGTTGTGTAAAACGCTGGGATTGCTACAGCACTATAACCCTGTCCTGCCACGCCACCTGTGGGAGGCATCCTCATAGCACCATGCATTTCTTCAGACGTAATTCAATTACATTACATCAATGCCAATTATCTACCAGTAATACTATTTTCGTTGGAATACTGAAGTGTCAGAAAGAAATTTAATGTCAGATGATCAAATGCAAACTATTTAAAAAATAATAAAAGTAGCAAAATTTTAATTGTTTATGTACATTTTTACTTTTTAAGTTGGAAGATATTATTTGAAAGAACTTAAAAAAACGCTAAGCTAAAATGTTCTTGTCCTTAAATTTCCTGACAGAAAATCCCAGAAGAGGGCAGGACATACACGGTGGAAGCACTGTCGGAATTCTTCAAGATTCCCAAGAAGTTTGTCATCCCGAGTCCATTGGAGTATCACCTGCACAGTGCACCTCCCAACGCCAGAGTGCCACGAGGTAGTCATCATCACGGTCATCATCATCATCATCGTCATGGTCATAATCATCATCATCATCATGGTCATCATCATCATCATCATTTTTATCCTCATAATCAGCATCAATATAATCATAATCATCACCATCATCATTTCTATCATCATAACCATCATAATCATCATCATCATCATCATCATCATCATCATCATTTTTATCATCATAATCATCACCATCATCATCATCATTTGTATCATCATAATCATCATCACCATCATCATTTTTATCATAACCATCATAATCATCATCATCATAATCATAATTTTTATTATCATAACCATCATCATCACCATCATTATCATCACTTTTATCATCATAATAATCATCATAATAATCATCATAATCATCATCATAATCATCTTCATCATCTTAATATTCTCTTTCACCACACATAGTGTTACAAAACAAATATACAAATGTGTTACATGTTATATATACAACTAATGACAATACAACCTGCATCTCTAAATTTGTAGTGGTATTAAGCCTGACAATTGGCTCAGTATTGATATTGGGTGCAATTTAAGTATTAAGTACAGTGTCTCCTCAATATAACGCTGAAGTTGGGGTCCATGACATACTCCCTGCATTATAGTATGATATTACAGGGAAATAACGAAAATAACAATGCGATCCAGTTATATCCGAAATCGCAATGCATCGGACTGTGTTATATCGAGGGGGCACTGTATTTGGCTTATTATTGGTGTTGGGCTTTGTATTAATGTTAATTTCTTTTATTAGTCTGGACAGTTATTAGGCTTACTATTGGTATTGGGTTTTATTATTTTGATTAAATTATTATTTTAAATTGGGATTTAAGTCTACTTTCACGATTCTTTTACATTGGGTTTAGTAATAGGCCAGTTTTTGATATTTCTATTGATGTTGGGATGGATAACGATCTTGGTATTTTTTAACTTGTTATTTTACTTCTCTTGCCAGTAGCATCTAACCAGTACTCTTTTTCTAGCCTATTTTCTCACTTGATATCATGAACATTTTCTGTTTTATCACAATGATGCCATGCAGAGTTCCTGGGACTTTACTCGACTCTATGTTTCAGGTGTGAAAGTGGAAGACGGTGTCGTGAAGCTACCGGTCAGTTTCTTTGCCAAGGACCCTGGCCACTACCCATGCGAGGTCATCCTACAGTCGCCCGATGATGTCCGCGTTTATCGCATCGAGTGCACGGTCAACCCAGAGGGTAGCACTGCAGAAATTGACTTCTCAGCCCCAGTGCACCAGACTGTCACACAGATGATACCACTGGTAGGCGGCCATTTTGTTTATGCGTATAAACATACAATGTATATATTTGATGTTTATCAGTTGGTTATCATTTGGTCAAATTTTCATTCACCTGCATCTGTATGTTAAATTCTGTTACTATAAATCACATTATTTTACTGACATTAAGTTTCTGCTACTGGCCTATTTTAAATATAGATAATATAATAATAAATAACAAATTAATATGGCCCCCATTTCATCCTTGTAGCCTGTTAGAAGGTGCATTACAACATAAGAGAATATACAGTAAAGACATAGTAATGTTATTGATGTTCTTATATTTTCAGATAAACATGACAAACAATGACTGGCCCCTGAGAGCCAAGATATTTGGGGAGGGTTTCTTTGGGCCAGAGACTCTCTTAGCAAAAGCCTTCCAAACTGCTCATTATCCTCTCACATTCAAGCCATTGTTTGAGAAGGAAATACAGGTACTTATATCTAAACATGTTACTAGTTACTACAATTTACTTGTGAAAATTAGTTATTATGATAATAATAATGATAATAATGATAATAATAATATAAACAATAATAATAATAATAATAATAATAATAATTAATAATAATAATAATAGTAATAATAATAATAATAATAATAGTAATAATAATACTGTAGATTTGTATTGTGCAGTAAAATCATATCCTCGCCAAATAATACTACTACTACTAATAATAGTAATAATAACATTAATAATAATAATAATAGTGTAGATTTTTATTGCGCAGAAAAAACATATCCTTGCACTAATGCAAGCTCAATAATAAGGTATGATATAGGGGTGGCACTGTGACTGCCATTGCTGCCCATTCCTCAATGTAGAGTAGTCATGTGTGATCTAACCCTTTACAGAGACCATAACAAATACAGTATATGGTCTCTGCCCTTTGGCACAGTCGGTTGGACTAAAAATCCACCAACAGGTTCGAATCCCAGGATGATAGTGGTCTTGTTTCCTATGCTGTGAATCATTGTTTTATGTCATGGAAGGAATCTTTCACCCATACGTGACAGTGTATGCTACATGATAAACCCCCATTCTATTTAATATGCCTGAAGCATTCTCTAGACATCAGAATCACTACAATTTGGCTGTAGTCACAGTCGACCCATGCCAACAATACGAAAGAATTAAACTTATATCCATACATAATGTTTTAATCTGCAATTACATGATAATCATTGAAGCACAACAAATTATTACCTGATCAAATGGTAATTTTACATGGGATATTGAAATGTAATCACATGTAATGTTATCCCCACAAAAGCGGAAATATCATGCTTTTAGTAATGGTAGACGCTGGGCAATAACAACAGACTCTGGACAGCCGGTACTTAACAATACACAAGCCCTGCTAAATTTTGTACACATGAATTGCTAAGTCTGCCATAGGAATGTTTTATTATTACAAGCAGGCAGTCTCATCCCACACCTATCTATAATCAATTCTCGTAGTTCCCCAGCCCTGTGTTATAGATGTGACAGGTTGTGTTGTGAATTCCTCCCCTTACCTCTCCTCTCTGAAGCACCCCAGTGAGTACATTTGTCACCCCCTCCCCTGCCCCATCC
>JAULBP010095506.1:0-11530 GCA_032355345.1 Lepetodrilus pustulosus | reverse complement strand
AGAAATGGAATTACATGTCAGTGTTAATAATTTGTGGCTTATTTTGTCAGGTCCTGCTGCCTTATTAATTGACAAACTTTTTATAATATCGACACTTCTTGTACGTGGATAATGGTATGTCCAAATGACCTGTCATTGCATTACTGTGTATAGTACTAACTTGTGCTACGTGACTGAAACCGAACTCGTAAAACCAAGCTCAACCGGCGTTTTAGTTTAAACATATTTCATTCACAATGTAAAATGATTGGACACAAGTTATACCAATTTATTCATTACAATATATAACATAACACAGAAGAAGAGAGACTAATATATACAAAAGAGAAAAGAGAAATTAAAAGTTATTTAATGTGCATATAAAGCACATTAGTTAAGTCTGTATTGCCATTTAGTAGGAGTGATAAATCTATTACAACAGTGCTATTTACAATTTGGTTTACAGGGGGTCGTCTATACTAATAAATACAATAGCTTTCGACTAGTGCATTACCTATGTCCAAAATGACCTTTCATTGCATTACTGTGTATAGGACTAACCTGTGCTACGTGACTTAGGAAGCGTCGGACCTTGCTTCGAGAAACGACGTTGAGGAAATTATCCCTCAACGTCAAGTCGCGTTAATGAGATACGGAAGACACCCGCCAACATCGCGTGATCTCTAATGTATTACAACACCTTACTTACAGTGCAATAAACACCTTTAAATTTTGTTCTTAGCGATGTTTTAAGAAGAAGAGCAACAGGTGTAAAGTTAGTGTTCTGGATTTATCCCAAAAGGTCTTTGACCGTTCTTCTGATTGTCGGTGTTATGTTGAACTGCCATAGTTCATCACGTCCAAACATCATGACTGTAAAACATGTCCATAGACAGACAGAAAGACATGTTATTTACGTATGACATATGTACAATGATAACATTGCATATATATTAAATAGAAAAGACAAATGTAAAAGGTCGTACACTCATCCATCCACACAGCTTGTCCGCACAACGTCATGTCCGCACAAGTTCTCTCGAACCAGATGTCAACACAACGTCATAATCAACGCCGATGAAGTATTCTTCACCACTACTTTCAAGATTCGCAAAGGCCACAAGTCAAACATGATTATCTACCAATTCTACTATTAGCAAGAACAATCTAACAAAGATTGACTTTGTCTGGTCAGTTTTACAAAGTAGGTAAAGACGACAATGTCTAGTAGCTTAAAGTTGTTTAGATGCCACGACACGATGACATTATCGGAACATTCAAGATATTACCGATATGATAGTTTAATACTTCTACTACTACTACTACTACTACTACTACTACTACTACTACTACTACTACTAATACAACTAATACTACTAATACTGCTAATACTATTATTATTATTATTATTATTACTATTGTTATACTGTAGTGGGTTGCACCAGTGAAACAATTCTGAATATTTTTTAGTAGTCTTTTTCTATAATTGTATACTATACATACTCTATATCTGCCTATTGGTCGCTGGTATATAATTAGCTAGTAATAGCGACCATCTTGCAGCGACGTCTTAATAAGATTAGATGACGGTAATCCTTACAGCACAATTAATCCTTCATCGGAATCCTCAAACTGGGGGTCTGAAATCATCTTTACCAGTCTGGAGGAATCGCGGATTTTACCATTAAGATGATAATAGTCAACTTAGACGAGTTCTTTACAGAGACGCCTCAGGTACCTCGACTCTGCAATTTCATTTTCACGGGCGATGGTTGTACATTAGACGGATTTAAGGAGAATTATTTTATGCCTTCTATACATGCTTCTAAGTGGACAGAATATGGAGTCGTATATTGGATGCACCGTGGCTTCAAATCTACAAATTGAAGTCCCGTTCATTTTGGTTTCTTTGAATAATTGACAGTTTTGAGCCCTTTACAGGAGAATCGGTATTTCGTTCATATCATGGCTTGTTAAGAGTTAGGAAGCTTGGAACACTCAGGGTTTCTGAAATCCTACAAGGTCAGGCTGGTGCAGATGAACCAAGGACGATAACTCTTCCGCGACAGCACAAACATGACATCCTATTGATAGTGATTGTTTGTTGAAAGGTACCCTACGCTATATAGCAGTTGACGCGGGGTTAGAACAGTGTGTGTAGTACTAGTAGATTACATATACATCAACTTGATAGTGGCCTTCTTACATACAGTATGTAATAGGTGTTCAGCAAGGTTTAGCTCAGATCAATGGAGCCCATATTTATTTATTTTTATGTCGGCATCAAATATAAAACTCTTGAACTATCAAATGCCTCCATATCCAAACCAAATTGACAAAAAAATATTATTTTCAATGTCAATTCGCGTATTACATTGAATACACGAATCTATCAAAGATGGAAAGTAGCGTTATTCGTGCACGTGTTTGCGGCATGTCCTCGTATTACTAAACATTCAGATATTCCAGTATTCGTTTTCTTTCAATAGTACATATTTCCGATTTCTCATACCCCCGATGGTCTAGATTTTGCATTTAATGCGACTCCTTTTGTTCATCGTGGAATCGTTTGTCCTCTCGCGAAACCATTTCAAAACTATTATCCAGTTTACTGAATCTTCTTCCGCTTTTTCTTTGTCCGTTTGATGGCGCTGCCTCTTTTCATATACACCCGCTTTGTTGTTTTCCCTACGTTCTATCTCGGTTAGGTTTCATTGACATTTGGATAAGCATGATTAGTTCTCCCAATTATATTGGCCGTATTTCAAGTTCTATCGAGAGATGTATTATTACGAAAAGTGTAAACTGGCTTCTGTTTGGCTGTTTAATGTTACGGAGGTCATCGGGGCGGAATGATTATTACCGTAATGTCGTAACGTGACGATCAGATAACTGTACTTGAAACAAATGCAAGCAAATTCTACGCAGTTAATTATGACAGAGAATGATAACAGGTTTTAGTGGTTTTTTTTGTATGTGTGTATCTCTCAACCAACTACCGGTACTTCATTTAACTCATTTTTGGCAGTAACATAGAGGATACCATTCCATTCTCCAATAAACAGTACACGTTGGAGAATATCTTATACTTTTGAGAGCACATCTACTCGTGAATATATATGTAGGTATCTGAATTCGATATAATGATCCTTTTAATTAGCCCAATACAGTGGAAAACATTCGTCAAACTAATTTACCGTTAGTCAATAATTGTCGACGACATAATTGTACGTTGACACACTTCACAAGCTTAAATTCTCGTCCTAGTTAACAAAAACGACTTTGTTGGCAAACTTTCTAAAAAGATGAGCCTAAAACAATATAATCACGTACTATTTGAAGTCAAGTGGAATCGTATCCGGTAGATTTCCAAGGATTGACGCGATATGGCGATTTATACTGGCTTCCACAGCAGAAATCCCTTGTAGAAGTTAAAGCGATATCTCCTAGGAGATATCGCTTGACCCACATTAACAGTTTATTTGATTGTTCTACCATATTGAACTGCAGATATCGCTTTGGATTGTTCTACCATTGTGATCTCATTGCTACCATTGTGACGTCATAGCATTGCTATGATGTCACAGTGCAAATTCACAGCAGCTTCACTGTAATATTTGTTAGATGATGTGCCATTTCTCTTCTTGAATGACTTAAAATGCTATTGGGTGATAAATAAAATATAACCCTCGTGTCTTTGAATATCAAATATATCAACACTCATCGTTGAAAGTTATTAAATCCTCGGCAAAACCTCGGATTTAATAACATTCACAACGTGTTGACATAATTATTTGATAGTCCTAGACTCTCGGGTGTGATTCTCTATTTATTACCCAATGCACAGGCTGTAAATATACATCTTCTATGAGGTATCAAGTTTATATCTCGTATCAAATACTACTTCAAGTGTTTCTGATTGGTCAATAGGTTAACGTTGGGAGAGGTTGATAGCTGTTTGCGTCCGTGATTTGCAGCCATAGTGGTTTCATATGAAGACGATAGATATTACAAGCAATTGAGGCACAATATCTATGAACTTTCATACCTTACGTGTTCGCATATTTATTTAGTAACTTTATTGGGTGATCGAATTTCACCCCGTGTGTTTCGATATCGTTATTAACTTATTATCGAACTCGTTGACAAACGTAACGTAAATAGTCAGACAAACCTCGTATTTATGTTCATTTTATCAACCCGTAGGATAACAATTATATCAATACATATTTGCTTGAGATTTTATAAATACTTGTATCTATAGTGTCTCATTAATTGCTGTAGATATCGCGATGCGTTATATATATCGTTCTATCACATATCATTATGTCGCAGAATAGACATCTCGTTGCCTTATATAGATATATCGCTATCGATATATCGCATCGCGCTATCGATATTTCACACCGTACTGACGCTGTATCACGTCGCGGTATCGATATATCATGTACTGCTATCAATATATCGGATTACTATATCGATATATCGCATAGCTCATTCGCGTCTTGTTCCACATCTATCGCCTAGTGAAAAGAACAGATCAACGTCCTTTATAATCCATCATAGGCAGACATCCTATTTTCGTCTCACCTGTGTACAACAATGAAATATATCATAACATCCACCCTCATTCTGTATCCTCCAGGAGATTGCAAGAAAGTAACTCCTCTGACTGTCATACCGGTTCAGACGGCGGAAATGGTGTCTGATGCCATTGTAATGTAACGTGCGTTCATATCTGTCACAGTCAGTCTATGATAAAATGGTAAGAATTCCCGTGTCAATTCCTAATAGAATATAAGCTAGGCTGGGCCATCTTCTCGGGAACGTCATATGTTTCATTATTTACGATTTGCAAGTAAGCTGGAATAAATAGTGTAAGATTAATGTATTTATTGATCATTAATAATAATTTTTAATTGGGATGAACATTTCTTCCTGTTCAGAGGTATCAGAAACGTTTCTTGAACATGTAAATTACTCAAATTAACGGCAATAATTTATTACAAATGGTAATGCACACATTCATATTACTTGAAATCCACGCTACGTTCTTCTTCTTCTCCTTCTTCTTCTCCTTCTTTACCAGCAGGAGCCGTATCAGCATCAGCATTATCTTCTCCTTCTTCTTCTTCTTCTTCTTCTTCTTCTTCTTCTTCTTAATGATAATAAATTATTATTGTTATTATTATTGTTATTATTATTGTTATTATTATTATTATTAATATTATTATTATTATTATTAGTAGTAGTAGTAGTAGTAGTAGTAGTAGTAGTAGTAGTAGTAGTAGCTGCCTATGTACCTATACAGAAGTATGTGAAGCGAAATATGAAACATGCTGCCTATATGCGTACCGAAACACATGTGATGTTTCACGTCCACGTGTAACAATACATTATTTATAGAGCGCCGATGTCTTCAAACCTTCAAACATATGAGTGTGCCCTGAAACATTGCACATTCTGCGTAGTGTTGTATCTCTCCTATAGGGTATGCTCTAGCTATGTACGTTTATCTGTACATCTATATACTGTCTGAAACATGTCACTCACCGGTGTACCTGTATGTGTACTTCCCCAACAATAAAACACCAACTTACATCTTTTACTGGAACGGTACCGCTCCATTTGTACCGTACGTCTTGTATATACACAGTAATTGGAATGGACTGTCCTGGTATGTTTTTACTTGGTTAACCTCGACCCGTCGACTGATGTTTCATCAAGAGCAAATTAAAGGCACCTGTCCGAACAGGTAAACGTACGCCATGTGATAACCAGTTCCATCGACACGTGACGTAAACATTTTTTAAAGCACCATTCTTTGATATATTTATTTTATGTTTTCAATCGCAGTGTTCCGTTAAATTTTATTACGTAGGCTACTTGAGCATATCAATCAGATTCAATACACACGTGTAAGAATGTTTCAACTACACGTACTGTTATACTTTATTTTGATGGCTAGGATGTATCCTTTCAGACCATAGCGCTCTATTTGCAGTGCTTTAGCTATCAGCAACGAGAGCGCTATGGTCTCTTAGTGGATAAGAGAGTTTCATGAAAAGGTACCCTGGGCAGTACCTCTAAGAACACATACATCAAGGTATTAAATTAGCGTATCTTTACTTATTTAATATCTTCCAGTCCGCCATTGTTTTTCTCCTCTTGTTTTGTAACAAGCTCCAGTAACAACTCGTCATACTTATAAGTACTTATTGCCATAAAATATTTGCATGTGTTGTTTATTTGATTAAAACGTTTATAAATCTACAATGCGTATAAGTTTAATTACTATATTATTGAAATATTAATTCCAAACAGGTCACTAAGATTCAAAGCTAGTAGACAAATGAATTGAGAACAGACTGAAAGAGAGCCATGTCTCCTATAGCCTAGACGTTTAGCTAATTACACTGGATGGCTCAAGGTGTGGGGGGTGGGGAGGGAGGGGGGTGATATGGAGGCACTTTATATACAATGACTCAGCAAAACATGAAAGCATCGTGTAATATCCGAGTGGCAGTAGCCCATTTATGATAACACCAAGGCTACCCCAAAATAGCTGCTGTACAGCAACGATTATTCCGGTCCAATTCAGAAAATCATTAACGTATTTAACAGTTGAAGACCCAGTATGAAGGTGAACAGGATAGGGCTATAGTGTTAGCGCCGTCCGTCACATTTACAGAAAACAATACTGATAATATGAAATAAAAAATTAAAAGAATTATAAATTATTTTATGAAATTAACAGCGAATAGTAGGATTGAGAAGCTAGTCTAGATCCTAGGGATTTTATAAATTTCTTCTACTTCTTCTTCTTATTATTATTATTATGAGTAGTAGTAGTAGTAGTAGTAGTAGTAGTGGTAGTAGTAGTAGTTGTAGTAGTAGTAGTAGTAGTAGCAGCAGCAGCAGCAGCAGCAGTAGTATTAATGGCTATTCCACACATTCCACTAATACCGAGGATGTCTATAGGACCTACCATCCGCACACACCTGCGTTGTGGCGGACTCATTCTCGTCCTGTATCAGTGTTTCATCACGATTGGATTGTAACTGTAGCCGTGCACTGATAGAGCACATAATCTCTAAAGGTCGGCACACTTAGTGCACAATGCCTCTCGATTCTAAAGTACTAAGATATGCTGCTCCCACTGGGTTGTTCGATTCCATCCTAATCATATACACGCAGGACATCGAGTATCGTAATAGAAGTGTGCACGACACTACACGCGGAGGCCGGATATCCATAGGGGATACCAGTGTGATACCAGGGGATACCAATGCTACATACATGTACTACACTCAATAAAATAAATTAATAGCCAGCAGAAATGTTGTGGGCAAAGCTTCTACCAAATACCCGAACTTGGCTTTAGGGATGTGGTGGCATTCTTCGTCAAATGTGTTTGCAAGTTCTTGAAATAGTACTTTAAGCTTGTAGCTGTTTGTAAAGTCATTGTTGTCAAATTAATATAGAGCTATCTTAATATGCATATGCAACAAATGCTACTGACCCCTATCAATTCATTGTGTTGAGTATGCAAGTTAATACCTTAGTCATTACGTATGTATATGTTATTTTAAAGGCTTGGCCATGACATAGTGATAAACTGACATACACACACACGCACGCACACACACATGCACATACATACATACATACGCACATACATACATGCATACATTGATACATACATTCATACACACACACACGCACACATACATACAAACATACTTCAAAATATAAGTTGAATTTGATTTACATATTAAATGTGTTAAGTACTATTTAAATGTTTGCGTAACTGCATCAGCGATTCTATTCTTCATCTGGTAGTACACGTGAACTTATTGATTTGCAACAAAGAAAAATTCAATCGATTATGATATTATAATAAAGAATTGACATCAATGCCAACAGTTCAATCCCCTGAAAGTACATCCACCAAAATAGATGTTTCATAGTCTCTGAGGCTCACAAGTGGATAGTTTTACACTTGATAATCTCGCGTGAAGACCGGACCTGTCGAAGACCCCAAACGGATGCCACCGTCACAGAGTAGTGTGTGCTCTGTCAAGAACACGATAGCATATGTCTGCGAGTCACAACGTAATATGATTAACTGCCCAGCGGCATATGGCATACGGCTTCCACAATATTAATATTTGAAGAAGAAAACACTATGTTGTTTTGGTCAGCACGGCACTGTTCAGAATGTCAAGGATTAGAACAGTAGGTGTTAACTGTCAAGTTGGTCAAGTCCGTTGTTAAGTATGCCATGTGGCAGCGGACTGGGTCCACCTCACCTAAGTGTGTTAATTATTAAGTCATTATATTGTGTAACCTTGTTAGTAATATCTAAATATGGGCCCCTCGGGTCTATAAATGCAGAAGTGTGGAAGGATATGGATTTGCCAATAATGACATATCAGCAAGAACAAACTATGTATTGATGCATGCGAAGAATCGTTTGTCGTGAACATTGATTTGAATTTACAACCGCGTCGCTGCTGATTCGATTCTGTGTACCAGACTCTGAATTCTAACACATGACATTCGTTTTGCTGACCCCTTTCAGGAACGATATCATTCAGCTCAAACAGTCGTCAACACACGAGCTTTCTCTTAGATTAAAAGTAAGGCAAAGTAAATGATTGCCATTATATATTAGTTCAATGGCAAAGTTGGTCTCCTGCATTAATACACTGCTATCATGAACGTATGACAAGGGTCTGAAGATGATGGCACTAACCACCTTGCAGAATATGTATCTGTCACTTGCATTGCCCATGACGTCTATAGATATCAGGATAACGTCATCCCTCTCCAGAAGATGATCATGTCTGAGTGTATCCGAGTTCTCATGGGTTTAGTGTTATATGTCTGGGCGAATTAGACATACCAAAGATAGTATACCCTTATGCATTTATGCATATGTCTGTGTCGTGACTTTCGATGTCTGCTTACGTGTTCCCTTAACTGTATTGATGAATTGCACGTTGCAGGTATTTGGGTTTTCTAGATTGTATTTACATAGATTTCGATGACGAGTTACTAAGCGTTTATGCTACTTTCTCGATGTACTGGTAGTTTATTATTTTAAAATTTTAGTGCACATTATGTGTTTTTCAGTATATAGTTACAAGCGTATATATCAAAGAAATTAATACATAAAGAGCATGTACAAATACATTTGAATTACACTGCTTTTTTCGTAACATGACCTCGAACATTACAGCGGCATTTAACGGGCATATTCAGATAATGTTTGCAGAGAGAACATACAATTATTGGATAACAAACCTATAATCATTATTTTTCTCTTTATCGAAAGAAATTAACGTTCTTGGGTGTTCAGATTAAAATTTTGGATATTGAAATCTTTCAAAGAAAAGAGTACGTATTTCGTGTGTAATTACAAAATCGCTGACGGTCTTTCAAAATTCCTATCCCACACATTACCACTTGTTATTGAAGTTGCCATTTTTGGCGTTCTAGAATTAATTAAATTGCTTATGAGGGGATATAATGAAAAATCAATGATTTAGTTATATTTGACGTCAAGATAATGGTAATTTAGCAAAGTCTTCTTAAATGTAATATATATTGGCATTTAAATATTGTTTACTGGATGCAAGGTGCTCTAGTGTGTATGTGTGTACGTCTTCAGTGAAATTCCGATAGTATGATTTATTCACTTTCAAGTCTACAGTGCTTTCATCAGTGAGCAATAATAATAATAATAGTACTATGTATCCAAATAATCTATGTCCAGGTTTTCTTCAAATGGAATTGGTTTCATAAGTTTGAAGATGTTGAAGATTAAAATAGATTATCACAAACCTAGCTCTCGGCTTTATTTTATTGATCCATACAGTAATGTTTAAATGTGATGTTGTGTGGATCTTATTTCACTAGCATTGACACATTTTGTGAATTACGACATCATTATAATAGGCTAAATAGCTATGACTGCTTAGTGAAATAGGAGCCCTGTGGGGAGGATTAAGTTCCTCACAGCTAGTGTCTTACATCATCACACATCCACGTGTCTTCCGTCGAGACTGGTGTCAGTCTTCAGAGCACGACATACTGAGAATATGATTGGTATGGACATTTACATGTATTAATTGCAACCAATCGCGACAGCCGTTCTATGGTAATACACCGCATCTCTGTAGCGGTGCAGATGTACCAAGCATGATCACTGTAACCTACTCATTGTGCCCACCGTCGAAATAAAATACAGCGTGATGGAATGAACTCCATTTCTCCGAAGGGAATAGCTAGATGTGTTACTCATGCACAATGTATTCCTTAGACGACAAAGAAGATTGCCAGCATAAAACTACGTAGACATTGATGTGACGCCCTATTAAAAACAAATGTGTGTTACAGTTAATAATAGTTCTAAAGATAGTGTTTGTATCTGCAGAATATCGTATTGACAATATAAAGGATTATGCATTTTATCTTTCAGCACATTTTGAATTTTGACCTACTCCGTTCTACTCGTGGCCGGTGTTCTATCATCCACTGCAATAGGACCTCAGTATAGAACCATACTGTGCGGGTTCCATTTGATTGCTTTCTTGCTTTACTTTTTGTTTCAATCAACGTTGACGGCTAATAATGCTATATGCCATACCAGCCAATTCCACTAGCGGTAATTGCGGTTAAAGTGCGTCTAGTTTGCTAACCCATTAAAAATATGGGTGTGAGCCACAGCTGCAATGATTTTAATTCTCTGAGCTCAAACCTCTGTAGCGTGGACTGATAAGATAGTACACAGTATTGTGTAGACACAGTCGTATTTCTATATGGGCAAGTCAACAGAAATCATCACATTGTATTAATGTTCAACAGCAACTATCGGTATTATAGAAATAGTTTCCAAGTGCTTGATAATAGTTGAGTTGCTTTCACAATGCATTATTTTTCTAATAAATCAATGTGTAACAATACGTATAGTATTTTTTTCACATTTATTCACCAGGCCCATAGCTAACGAGTATTTAAAGGGTTAGCAAGCTAGACGCACAAATAACAGAAATTACGTTAGTTAAATTGAATGATATGACATATACATGTCACAATATGCTAGGCATCATCACTGAGTATACAACATTAACTAACAAGATGCATTAGTTGTTAGCACATGATATAGGTAGGCCTCGGATACTTATGCATATCTATTATGCGCTAACAACCAATGCATCTTGTAAGTTAATAGTCATTACGACGCTTCTAAGCACAAATGACGTAAGTTGTAGTCAACTGAATGGCACTGCTAAATACATTATGTATGTCTCAATCTTCGAAACCCCGACTATTATGACTACGAAAAATACTTTATTGTAGGCATGGTGACCAGTGATTCGAGGATGGGGTGCCTCTAGGCTACCTGTTTCTGGAAATATTGTACTAAATGCCTAGATATATTAAAGGGGCAACTTCATACTTGCACGTATTTAATCATATTTTTTTAATATTTTTATTATTTTTCTATATAATGTTAGCAGTTAGTAAAAAAATATAAAAAAAA
>JAULBP010095495.1:0-11532 GCA_032355345.1 Lepetodrilus pustulosus | reverse complement strand
CTTATGCTCTTCCTGGCGGAAGTACTGGCAGTGCCCTTCATGAAACTTGGGGTCGATCTGCTGCTCTTGGCTTTAGACTGGGAAGTCTGCTTAGGTGTTGTTGGTCGCGATGCGCGAGGAGACGGTGTTTTGTCAACACTGCTGATTTTGATCGTGACATCACCAATGGCAGAGTCCTTGTCACTCCACGCCTCTTCCTTTAATGTTCCGTGTCCACTGTCTGGAGACAAAACAGTGTACTCTGCAGATGAATCCACAGGCGAGCTTTGGCTGGGTTGCGTTTGGCCTTGGCTGTTATATATAACTGCAGCTGTCCAGTTCTCGGTTCGCTGTTTACGACTGTCTTCCTCAGGCAGAGTTGACGACGTAACTAGGTCGTTGTTTGCATTGGATCTGTTGTATCCCGCCCTCCTGGCCATCACTGGTGTACTGGAGAAGTCAGAGTCCAACGTGCTGCTGAGAGATGTTCTCTGCGAGACTGACATGCTCTCGAAGCCCTCGTCTCGCTCGTTGCTACTTGCATAGCTGCTAGCGTAGCTGCTCCTGGACCCGACGTCGTTCCTCAGGTCATCCTGATCGTGATGAACTCGGGAGTGAGGAGACAGGTGCCCGTCGTGGTCCATTACGTTGTCATACCCGCTCATCCTCTTCTTGTCACGTCTGTATCGCCACTTCGCCACTTGTGCTAATGGGTTGTCGTCCTCCTCGTCGTATCTGAGGTTCCTTGCATTGTATTGTGCTACACTCGAGGAATCGTTATTATTGTAGGGTATAACAGAGTCACCTTTCCTAATCGGCGAGACCACCTGTGTCTTGATATGTTCCACCTCGACGCTCTTCCGCCTCTGTTCGGGAGAGGAGTCGCCGTCACTGAGGTTATCAGCTTGAAGTGTTTCAGTAGAAGTGTTTGTAGATTTGATAGAAAGACGGTTCTGATTCTTAGGACTGTCGCCTTTAGCAGAAGATGGGCGACGGTCGGGAATCTTCATCATTTCATTGTCACTATCATCACTGGGAACGTACATTGCATGCCTTCTGGGATCCATGGAGAGACGACTAGAACTTCCTCGCAGTATCGCACGATTGGAATCAGTAGTGTCCGGGGCACTGCCACTGTTTCGCATCGTGTACTCTACATTCTCAGCCATAGCCTTTCTTGCCACGGATTCGTCGTAGCTTTTTGACCGACTCATACTTCCCATTTCTACATAGTTCTTCAGGGCTTTGTCTACAGAATCCTTCTCTACGTTGCTCTTACAGCGATCTGGATTGACGTCGCTGTCTGTCTTCTTTGAACCGAAGCGATCTCTGTTGAACTTCTGCTTGCCGGTGAGTTTTCCCGATTTGTCACCTTTCTCCTTCTCCGGGCTGCATCTGTTGGTTTCTGCCTCGCCTGTAGACTTCCTTCTAGGCGGAGCTTTTGGACTCCCCGGTGACTTCTTCTCTTCAATTTCTGACAGTTTCGATGTTGCTGATTTCGATGGTTCTTTATTCTTCAACGCATACTGCACTTCATCAAGGGATACATGGGACCGTTTCTTCCTACTTTCTCTCTTAGCTTTAAGCATATTGTCCGTTGGAGTAGTAGATCTTTCTTCAAGTTCTGGCTTCGGAATGCTGGACACCAGAGCAGGACCAGCACTAACAGGTCGCATGGGTCTTGACACGCCGACATTGTCTATTGGTCGACCAGTGTCTTCAATGCTCTTCAGCAGTTTGTCGATGTCGGTTCCCATTTTCTGACTAATTTTCGCACGAATGGACAACTCAGTGTCATCATGGGATCTTGATTTGTCATGCTCCTTGATGGATCGTAAGAAGATGTCTAGCTCTGCAGGATCGAGGGTGCTCTTGAAACGTTTGGTCAGCTTCTCCCGACTCTTTGCGATGATGCTGTCGTCCTGGTTCAACAGCAGTCCCCGGGTCTCCAGCTTTGACTTCTCGTCTATCGTTTCCAGAGGACGTGGCGACTCAGCTCCTGAGATGTTGGCTCGCCATCTGTTGGCAGACTTTGGAGAATCAAACATGTCAGGAATGTCTAAACTCTGTGGAGGTTCTGGAAGCTTTCTCGATCGTCTCTCTGGCTCCTCTGTTGAAGGTGTTGTCTTACCGGCATCGGGACTGTCAGTCTTCTTGTAAAGTTTCCGCTTGATGCGTTCAAGAACATCACTTTCCTCATCGGCTGTTGAAGACAGAGGCGTGCGCGGTCGGTCGGGATCTCCGCTGTAACGTCGAGATGTTGTCTTGTCATACATGCTACGTGTCCTTCTGAATGGGCGAACTGGAGGTTCATCGAGGGTCTCGGAAGCTGGCCTTGTAGCAGACGACACTTTCACGTCCTTCCCTGAGGTCGTGTCAGGAGAACGTCTATTTTGCTGATCGGTCACCATAGGAGAAGGAGCCCTTTCTCTGTCTGTTATGTCTAAGAATCCCTTCCTGTCCTTCCGTTTCCTCCTCAAGCTGCCGTATCGATCGAAGGACATGTCAGGACCCTTCTTGTCGTCACCGACATTGTCATTTAGGAACTCTATCAGAGAAGCATCGTCCTCGGTAGCGTAACTCTTCCTAGTCCTAGCTTTCTGAAGATCTGCATCTTCTATGCTGCTGCAGGTGCTATCACCGTCGGTCGTGTCCAAGTGTTTATCATCATTCTTATCAGACCGTCTCATGCTTCTCCTCATACTCTTCCTCCCGGAGCTGTTCCTGACGAAAGGACTGTCAGATCTAGATCCAGATGAAGCTTCCCCTGTGCCGCTGACGATCCCAGCCACCAGGTCCAGGTTCACCTTCTGGACTTTGGTCACAGAGAAGTTGCCGTCGGTGAACTTCTTGTTGCTGAAGCCCGACCTGACATCCGCCAGGAGCATGTCCACGATGTTGCCTTCTTCCTGGCCAACTGGAGAGCTCCGGTCGATGCTCATGTCCGTGGGCTCCTTCAGGGTGTCGCCTGGAACAAGAACCACTGTATTAAGGACATTGTTAAATACAGATGGCTTTGCTACATATATTAAAGAATTATTATTTACCGATTTGAATATGTATATATGTTTTTATATCCTACAAAATTATACACTTTGTATTTTATAGGGAATGGGTATCGTACGTTGGATTGCTTTTAACTAATCCCTGATATTTTAGGTCAATAAAAACAAGCCTTACTACAGTCAATACAATACACTAGGAATAGTTACAAGGATCTCCAATCATTACACTAGGTATATGCTCAGAACACTAATTAATTAATTAATTATTATTTCAGTAGTTATTCCAAGTGCGAAAATACTTCACATCGAGCAAGCAATAATCAGTGACATAAATATTCACCTTGCTTCAGTCCTTGCTTCTTGGCATTCTCAGCTTCTTTCTGTTTTCGTCTGGCTTCAACCTTCTCTTCTTGTATCCGTCTGGCCTTGTTTTCCTGTAATTAAAATAGTAAAACAACATTAGCACAATTTCTTTCCTTCTGCGTAGACATATGTCACACATTAACGTTTGTATTGTTTATAGATTTAGTTATAAACCTAAGTTATTATTATTTATTATTAAATGTATTATTATTATTGTTATTATTATTACTATCATCATCATCATTACTAGCATGAAAAACACAGTTTATTAAGTGTCTACATCTTAGTTTAACACTAACCTCAATGGCTTTCCGGAACCTCTCTCTGAACACCTGGAGCGTCTTGAAGCACTCCTCCACCTTGAAGGAGGAGCTGTCCTCGCAGAAGAAGTCGGCCAGCTCCAGACGAAGCGCCTCAATGTCCTTGAGGTCCTCCTGGAGCTCCATTATCTCCTCATTCGCCTCCTGCAATGAAGAGACCGTGAATGTTCATCAACATCAATGTACTCACAAGATAAGGGGAATGTTTTTAGAAAATATTATTAATATATTTTTGTTAATTAATTTAGTAAATTATTTTAATATAATAAATAGGTCTACTTCTTTTATGCAAATAAGATTCAGTGAATTCGACATCAATGTAATCACAAGATAATAAGAAAGCTTTTAAAGAAAATTATTATATTTTTAATGATTTACTCAATTCTAGAACGATAAATTCTTCATTTCTAGAATAATTTATGCTTCGTTTATCCAATATCATTTATCGTTCATACAATGCAGGTTCAGTGAATCATTTAACGTCAATGAAATCACAATGATAAGATAAAGAAGGAAGTTTTTACAAAATATTATAAACATTTATTTTTATAATGAATTTAATAATAGTCTATAATAATAAATAATTCTTATTCGTTTATACAATGATGATTCAGTAGATTTAATATCAATGTAATAAAAACGTAATCACGAAGAACGATTTTATTTTTATTATAATAAGTTAGTATATTCTAGCATAATATATAATTCTTCTTCGTTTATCCAATGCATATTCACTGTTCAACATCAATGTAATCACACATTATCAAGAAAGTTTTAAAAAGTATTTTTTTAATTATTTGTATGTTTATTGGTCGATATTTTATCTTTACAAATCATTCTTCTCTGTTTTTGCCAAGAAAAGCAGATGGATGTTTATTTCACATTTTCGACGATGACATAACGAAATATACAGACATAACACCCACGTCGTCTTAATATTCTGTGTTTGCTGGTCCATGCCACTGCCTGATACAACCCGTGTATAATACGCATGTTAAGTAACTCGATAAATATTGAGATTGTATATGGTTTCTTCACGATCAAACCTCGACAAAAATATCAATAACTTCAAGTACGCCAAAAAGAATAAGCATTTTGGTTAACAAGTCAATATATTGGGGAGTTTTTCTCACAAGATAAGATGGCCTATCTATATCAGATGTCATCTCGGCTAGCACGGAGGGGTATTACATCTACTGGTCGCGTCTGCGTACACAATGTGAAGTAATACACGTTCTCATATTGTGTGCTTACAAGTTGAACATGTGTGTATATTCATATTGTCAATACAATACTAGAATCATGGCCCGAAATTCACGAAACGGTCGTTTATGTCACTTCCTGCTATAGCAAAACCATTACGTAGTTCCTGCTTTACGACCGGACTAAATGACTACCATTTCGTGAAACAAGGCGTAAATGCAGTTCACCCAGTATATGGTTTTTGTTTCATAGCCAAACAATATATGTATGCATTTAAAAATAAAATACTTGTATAGCTACCGTATTTTATACAGAAATTTGTTTATTATTGTACATGTATCTTTCTTGTTTTGATACAATTTTGTACATTCATGTGCGTGTATGTGCTTCGCGAAGACTTCAAGTTTGGATTATGAACTACCAACTAGTCAAACAGGACTCTCCAAGGAAAGTATAGAACATTCTACTCACGATAAGGAAAGAAGCAATCTGAGACTTGAAGTCGTCGCCTGTCTTCCCGATCTGATTCGAAATGTCCTTGACCTTGTTGGTGATGCTGGTGATGTCCGAAATGAGGCTGTCCATGGACGTGCTGTAAGAGAACACCGAACATTAGAAACATGCAGTGTTATTTTTAGTAGTCGGTTAATGGCGGTGACGTAACTGCCGACGAGAACACTGTTACATGTATATCAATGCGCGCTGCTTGTATATTGAGAAGTGTAACTGAGACCTCTACGCCTCGTCTGTATAATCACCGTTACATCCTCGGAGTGATCTTCAACGCTTCCAGTCTGATTAAAATAGGTCGTAATGCAGACAATGTCAAACCTGCTAGATTTAGGAATTTTGAGTATCTGTTGCTGAACAAATCATATAACCATTCGAAGCATGTGAACAGTAATTTCTCATTTATTAACCGCCGGATTTTGACAGGAATTTTTCAGTGTTTATAAATACGTACTACGTCAACAGGTAGAGTACTGTTTTACATGTCCTTTTTTTATTGATCTCATTACACAACTGACAGCATGCCGTGCATGTAAATGCCATGGAATGCGTAACAATGACAACAGCTGCAATGTTATTCCATCAGTCGACTAGTCTCGGGGTACAACGTCAATAACATGTTGCATCGTGATGACGGCCAGTCTGTCAAACATGCCAACGAAATCTCGCATTGCGCTGACCCTCAGTAGCCGTGTCTTTGAAAGCAGGGTGGGGTTTAGCTGGGGGTTGGTGGATTGCATGTTTTACCACGTGACTTGAATAACGTTACCGATGCTAGCACCGAACGACACTGTCCGATAACACGGCCGGGATAACACACTGTCATCATGCGCAACATGGAGGGTTAATGGGTAACACGAGTCTACGTGCACAACTCTATACGGGTTAATGGGTAACACAAGTCATCCTGCTGGACTGTACAGTTATTGATATGCGTAAGGGTGGACGGTTGGCAGCTGTTCCCTTACTACATGTGCAATAACCGTTGTCTTTATCGAGAATTTCTTCTGCATGTTTTACCTGTTATCCACTGGATCAATAATAATAATAATAATAATAATAATAATAATAATAATAATTATAATTATAATTATAATTATAATTATAATAAATATAATAATAATAATAATTGTTTTAACGCTTAATTTCCAGCTATCGTTGCTCATTAGCGTTCACGTTATGATCTCGGTCAGTGGATCACGATGCAATCAGATTCCATCCCGACTCCCTGGAGTATACAACCAAGCTGCCGTCTTTTCCTACCGGGTATCCATTCTCTGCTGCGTGAACAGAGGCACCATCGAACTAAATCACTTGTCTAAGGTGACACCACAACGTTTTCTGTTTAGGGCAGGATTGAGTCCTAGATACTCTCAGGTTATGCCACCCATCCAACTATTGTCCGCGACCGAGCGTGCTTAACTTGCAACCTGAGGGACCATGCGCCACATTTATTCAATAATGTTCACTTGTTTAATCTATATAGTGTTGTATTTGGACAGAGATTGTTCTTTGAGATGGGTGCGTACATGTAGTAGTGACCATAATCAAGCAATATACTGTACTCCTTTAGTAAGGTGCTTCAGGGCATACTGCTTTATTAGTATGGACAACTATCGTTCGACCTACCCAGAAGCATCCTTCAGAAAGGTCATCTCATCTGGGAAGGCAAGAAGTTGAGGATTTTTCTCTTCCGCTTCCTGTTAAACAAATAAAATGTACGTAAAATAAAAAAAATATAAATCTTATAAATTAAAGGAAATGTATATTTCAAGTTGAATAAGTAGACGGTTAGTAGTATCAAAACAAATTGTCATTCCATATTTCAGAACAATTGTCTAAAACCTCGCTGTGAAAGTAAATGATATGAAGGTTCTGTCACTCACCTGCGCTACGTAATGCAGCAAGTTCATCCGGGGCTTGTTGGCTCTGATTTCCGTTAGCTTCAAGAGTGACGACAATTTGAATCCGGCGGCGTTACCTGCATAGTTACCCTGGTAACACAATAACATTTAATAAATAACGTGTTCAAGATATGTGACATCATATTCGTTCGTTAGATGCTGTCAAATCCATTATATGAATACAAGTTAAATAATACAATTTCATAAATAGCATGTGATATAGAGATGTAGGTAAGTATCTGAATACAAGGTAAATATAGTCTAAAGGTGCAGTGTCTTATAAAAATACCTCGTTTTATAGTTTGGGCGTATATAACACGTCAATATTTGCTTAGGAATTTAATATAGATAATAATATGTTTTAAAAATCATTCTTCTGTATAACCAATTTTTTTAAATTTAAAATTATTTAATAGGATGAGTAATCTCCACAAATGGTACTGCTAGAATCCGGGGGTATTGAAATGGTAATTAACCATTCATCAATACAGCTGGGCACGGTATCATGACGTACTTTGCCTTTAACGTTAGCTGATACTCAACACCTTCAATAAAGAAGACGTTATCGTGGGTGACTACTGCAGTAGTGTCGTGACTTGCTGAAGGTAAATACTCGGGCCGATTGTTGCTGATATTTAACTCTAGGAAATTTCTGCTCTGTCATCGTGTATAATGTACCATGGTTCTCAAATTCACCCTCATAAAAGCATATATTTCACAGTGCTCTGCATCATGTTGCATAACGGGCCCGGGACTATTTTACGGCAGAAGGTGGAAGGATACATAGTGAACAGTCCACTCTCATTATTTGCTGAACCAACGTTAGGTCGTGTCTCTTTGTTGCCCTGTTTGTTAACTTTCCCTTGAACAAATCTGCAGGGCACACTAATGTGGCTTTAGCAAACGTAAGTGTGACGGTTAAGTTACGGACTTGAACTTACGGCATTCAGGTAGTTTCCCGCAATCAACACTAGGTAGATCAGCTCGCGTAAGGAGCGGCTCTCTTTGATCTCTGAAATATAACAGAACCGACTGATTAGTGCACAATGCCAGCTGGATTAGGCTAATACGTTGTAATGTGCGTCTATGAACGCGATTAACATTAAGAATTTCACGACGGCTGGCCTGCTGAAATAAACATTGTTGTAAACAAAGGGCTTGATGAACCACGAGATAAAGGCTAATATATAGCATAAAAGCACGACCTAAGTGCATGTGATTGTAAACAAGCAGAACATCGTGCTGAAAGTAATCAGTAATAATCAGTAAATTCGTTTTCAATAGTTTTTTTTAGGTGCATTAGGTGGTACCCCTGTACTACACGACGCCACACTGAGGCACCAACGATAAATCCAACCTTAACTATAGTGTCGTCTATGCCTAAGGCTGGAGATAAAGGTTTCCTTTAAGTTTTACCAATTTCATACCGGAGAGCCAGGGCGGTCAAATTCTAATGCAGTGACACGAAATCTAATGTGGGCATCAAATTATGCTTTACATTTATTTAGAAATATATGGGTATTTTTCGTTGTGTTATATTACCCATTGCATCAACATATCCTTAACATACCATGTCCTTAATTGTTAAAGAATGCTTAGCATGTTCTGACTTTATTACAAGGATCCCTAAATGGTAAGGCTATACTCCTATTTAGCATTGTAATACTTCTATTTATCCGAGTGAACGTTAAACATGTCCACGTCTTTAGCATTATGAACAGCGGAATTGCCGTTACTCAATATACTCGAGAATTCGAAACGCACATATCTATAATAACACTTCTCTGTTTAGCTTGCCGAGGTGGTATGTGTGGTGTATTATATCTACTAATAAACTCCCAACCGTGTGATAGACCGGCGCCGTCGGGATTACGTCATAGACCAACACGAGAGTGGACGAGACGAGAGTTGAGACGATAGTTTAATTAAGGGACCACACGACTCCGCACGCCTCCAGCTTATAGGTTAATCAGTTCCTACAGCACATAGTGGCAAGAGACAGTGCCAGGTTTCAAAATCACTTTCGCAAATCCACCTTTCCAATTATAGAGTGAATAGACGGGGTGTTCAGAGCTCTTGTACACACAGATGGGGGAGTCGGGAGGGTTGACCCGCGAAATCCTGCACCGCTAATGACCGCGAACAAGGGGACGATCCGGCCGTGGTTAGGGCATGTAGGGGGCTGGAGAGATTTGGAAGGGGCAAACACATGACCACGTCTGCATATTCAGATCTGTTATAATTAGGGCAGGTTGACACGTTCCCTGCCAATACATGCTTTTCGTCGCATTCTTAAAATACTGGTTTTAGATATAGCGGGCGAGTGCACGTGTAAGGAGGGAGTATTACATATTAGCAATGGGATTAATATAAGCACTAATTTTAAGGAGGGGGTAATATTATAAATAGTCATAACTTCTTTTACAATACAATGGCAAGAAAAAGTGGCATCGCTTAAAGATAGTATTCGCCAACATACCTTTAGCCGCAGCGATGATGGCTTCAACGGAGGGCCCAATCCATTCCATGTTGGCGTGAAACTCTTCCTTGATCAGCATTCCGTCAATCCTCAGCTTATAGCTGCAAGAGAGAAAGCATACATTATATTACAAAGATGCCAAACTTATCCCAACATTTATTACACTTTTATTAACGTTAAATTGCTCCTTGGTAATGCTTACTATCAGATAATAATGCTTCCTGTTTCGTTAAAAAAAATACATAAAAATGTTTGTTTTATTTCGGTTTAATTGTTGCTTTATGGAAGATAGTATCAATGTTTATAAACATTACAATAAAGTGATAACACTTCAAAACCTATAAAGACAACGACGTGTGTACATATTTTCATCGGTATTTAACTGATTTACATATGTATAACGCTATGTAGGGGGTGACTCTGTCTGGTCTACTATTTCATTTGATGAAGTAATCCTTCCAGAACTATTGATATCAGTAATTAAACTGATCAAGGGAATCGTTAATGACGTGTCTATACTGCCTTCAAACGGGCACATGACTGTCAGATTTGCACGGTTTATTTGATACGTTTGCGCCAGTTCAATTAAATGGCTGCTATAGGAATGCGTTGTCTGACACCGTGGAGTTTTAATAGAAGTGCGTCAAGGAAGGTCAACAGCGCCCAAAGACATGACAATTGCTGTGAGACAGTTGTCACTTCAGAGGGTCTTCGAGGAGGCCTTCTTCAGAGCTAAGACATCAGCCAACGGCAATAAAAATAACTATTTCGTTTGTAGAGATACTTAATTTGACGTATATATTTCTGTTTTACGTCTACACGGAACAACACGGCGCACAGATGTAGGTAAACGTCGGATCCCGTCTAAGCGGTCAGTAACTGTCGTATTATTGCAATGCAAAGCCGGATCAAAGGACTATCGGACCAATAGTTAAGCCAAGCGTGGCGTAACCCCAGGCATGCCCTGCGTGAGGTATGGGACGCGTATCATGGCTTGGAAGGGTCAGTACAGGGTCCAGTGTTGGTGTAATAGCTGAACGATGAGTCACGCAAAATATATACCACGCTTGTGCCTGTTATCAGCTTCCTTGGTGGGTAAAACGTTTAACAAATGTGTCCACCTTATTCGCGGTCTATTGACGCCGTTTTGGATATGGCTGGTTACAACTGGGAAATTTTAACACCACGTTTTCAAGTTTCTTACATTAACAAAAGTTGGGAAACTATGCTAGCGTTAGTCTGAAAACTAATCTGTTTTATACATAAATATCTTAAACTTAATTTTCATTAATACGTGAATAACATAATCAATACCTAACATTGATATGGAAACTAACTATAATAATATACATGCTGGAGGGGCATATTGGATTATGCATACTTTGGTAGGCCAAGAAGACAGATGAAGAATTTCTCGGCTTTTCCAAGTTTGTCCTTATCTCCATCGAAAGTTCGGAAGGCTTCGATCTGAAATTAAAATCGATAATATCGTCAGTTTTATTACATTGTTAGACATACACATTTTTATTCTACTAGGCTTTGTATAATTAAATAAATAGCTAGTTATACATAATTTTGACATTCAAATAAAATTACATTATATGTGACTACGATATACAATATACATAGTTATATCTACAACAATTTGTCATAGGCCTAACAAGTTCCTTGTGCTAATACACAGATTAATTCACCCTAACATCCGATTGCCTTAGATAATGCCTATTAGCCATGGCAATGGCAAATGACAGATAAAACCCCGCGATGCA
>JAULBP010095484.1:0-11534 GCA_032355345.1 Lepetodrilus pustulosus | reverse complement strand
TCACAAATGAATGTAGTTTACATTTATTACTCAAATATAGTGCTATGTGCTCATAAAAATCTGTGATTGTATGCCTTGAAAATTCGGGGACCAACAGTCTGGTAACATTTCCCACTAAAGGATTGGGTGCGAGCTGGATTGACAGTTATCAGATTCTGGTCACCAGAACGAAGAGGTTGCGCTGGTCAGTATGTACTGACCAATTCTGAAAGGTATTGAGGACTATAATAGTCCTAGGCATGAACACGAGTACCAGAAACCTATACTGAATGGGCTTGCGTAAAGTAAGGTGGTCCCATTTGCGTGTCCGCGTTACAAGAGCATGAATTCGTTCTCAAAAACATTTCGTAATCTCGGGACCCGGAAATCGAGGATGAGGAATATTGCTGTTTTAAACGTACTAAATCTTTCTTGGTAACGTTAGAAATAAAATACGACAGTTAAGGAACCGTCGAGATTTGTCTGCAATGCGTGGATGAATATCCGTCCTTTTTTGAAGAAATGTAATGCCTTATTTCGTCATCTGAAAAGAATTCCATCCATCAAAATTGTTCTCAGACTAAAGAATACTTCAGATGTTCAAGTCAGGACACTGAAGCATCGGTTTCGGGCGCTAAGTTGTCATCCGAAAAATAGGATACGGGATGAAATATTTCCAATAGTTGAGAAATCATTAGATTAATCATTATTTCTAACGGGAATGTTCACCAGTTCCTTAGACGCGTCGTTGCAGACAACATGGATGAGAATAAAGCGGAAACCCTGAGCCTGGTCTAGGGTGGTATCCGATGCAGATAACACATAAAGCAATGTCGGCTTGTCGTGGAGGATAATGTAAGCGATGACAAAAACCTTCCCGCGTCTTGGGTTCGTGAATTCTTTCCTTTTCAGATAATGGGAGACATTAAAGGACAAGTTATAATCTGAAGCACACATTTTATGGTCAGCTATGCAATGCATATAGTAAAGGCTAGCATTTCTATAGATAATAGAGTTTCAGGAAAACGTGCATTAATATACAATAATGTCAGACAATCAAATGCAAGCAAATTATGATCTCGAAATGTCTGATCAGTCCAATAACTTACCAAACAAGGCTATTCACAGATATTACAGTATTTCAAAAATATACTTTCCGTGTTAACCTCTTTATGGAGGCATATGACAATACAATCATAGCTAATATTATTAGTATACGAACGATAAGCAAATGATGAATTACCGTATTTATCAAAGTTTGTTTTGCATATAGAATTGGAAGAAATACGTTTTATTACAAAATAAAGTTGAATGAATAGTTGAATGGCCTTCAATACGGCTGGCGATGTTCTCTCTATACATTATATTTTTATAATAATTATATAATAATGTATTTTTACCACCCAGTGTATGCTATATCCTATTTACTTCTTTTTTTCTGTGTAAATATCTCACTATGCATGTCCAACGTAAATAGTAAAGGAAAGGACTGTGAGAATTGTTTCACTAACTGTTAAATTTGAGTCAGTACGATATTTCGGAAAAGAAATAAAATATACATGATAAATTATATGTTTGAATCATTTAAAACTTTGAATGGATACTAACATAGAAAGCCATATCTACCATACGTTAATTTAATCTTTCCATTCATTGTTTGTTTGAAAGGATGGCTGCTTTGATGGATTCATAAAATGTCCTATGCCTAATTAATTGACTACAGACAGAAACTGTGCTAACTACTATAATTGATGGCGTACGACCAAACGTGTGCCCCTGTGCTCCGCTAAGCGGAAATTATGACACACGACTTCTCCTTTCAAGAGCCGGCCATATGACACATAATTCCTCATATTTCACTTCTTAATTGTGGGCGACTCGCTTCTCAAAGGATCACATCTGACCTCTACTGCTGATAGTTCATTTCTACTGATATAAATAATCCATCTTTACAATCCATTTACCATTTCATCATTAATTAATTTATATTAGTTGGAAAGACAGAGATATGTACACACATTCCTTTGGGGTATTGACTCCATAAATATGGAAATATCTATTATGCAAGTTTTGGGTATGATCCTTAATTAATATGTAAATTCTGAATGCTGCAGACATAATTGAATACCACTACTATGGCGAGTATTAAGAATTTTGTGAAATAATCACTATCATATCTGTTCATAACATACATATGAATGTAATTATATGTTCGTCTCCGTATTGCACATTGCTTTCTCCATATTTACAATAATCCGTTTTATATATATTAACTAACTTTCATTGAAACAGCATGCATACTAAATGTATTGCGATAGTATTTCATACGTTAAATTAGTACCAGCGCTTTGAGATATTCTATGGCTGATGATCAATCGCCCAGGAGTCTTGTAATCACAACCTGTGAAGAAATTCTCGCCGCAGCATAACCAACTGATCTCGATGAATTACTTTAAACCAAATATTGTTCCCAAGAGAATTTAGTGACGTCAAAGAAGTCTGATATATGACTTAAAGACAGTCGTATTAAGTCAGGCAGAAGGAATCCCTTTAAGTTGTGGAAAGGAAAAAAAATATATCTGTCGATGACAATGCACGATTAAGGACCAGGCGAGCATATATGACGCAAGTTCGAGTCCACCATCTCAAAGAACCTAGATGGAGATTGGTAAAGGGCATATTTTCTTTAGACGTCAAGCCAAATTTTTATCACCACTTCCACAATATTGATCGCCATCACTTTCAATATGTTCGACATCCTAAGTTTCCCACATATCTTTCTTTCTTAGCGCGCTGCCGTTAATATAATTTAATTGGACCCAACGGTGTTAATATTCCTTTCTCGCGGATGCGGACGTACGTGTGTAGAGATACATTTGCGTTTGATAGACGTTAGCTGTTTAAACCACGGTCACGCGTGTGACGATGTATGTGTCAGACACTGCAGATGGCTATATTTCATCTCTTACACCGATGGACATCGATCCGTTCACGTGTCAGGCCATTCTACTCAACCAGACACCAGCCGTCGATTTCTTGACATCGATGCTTGGGTTAGTAGGTTATCTGCACTTAATACTTTAAGATGCGAGTATTCATACACACAAATACATACAATATCAATAAAGGCATATACAATACGTAACATTGGCATGAATTGGCATGTCTTAAAGCGGCCAGAAAGGAGTTATTTTCGTGTTGAAGATATCATATTATACGCCATAATTGGTAGAATTTTAATTTGATTATTTATTTATCTTTTCCAGTTACATGTAATTTAAACCGATACGTTTTGGTATTATATGATTTGATAACTTCATGCATTTGAAAAGAGTCATGTTTGTAAAACGATTTAATATACGTATGCTATAATATATATATCGGGTATCTATTAATGCTATAAATAATACATGCCGGTACGTACATGGAGCTTGACATATTCAATGCACTTGTCTATAATAATGCATCTTTGTAACATTTCCACGCTTCTTTGAATTCTCGATTCGTGACGATACCTGACGAGCAGCCTGCCCGTACGCAGAACACGAATACCATCAAACGTGTGGCCAATCTACATCTCCACACATTTTCCTAATTTAAATTTCTATTTGTGGACGAGCATGCCTTGAAACATTTTCGTTCAATCTGCCCTGCAGAAGGCAGGGCTGTGGAAAATCGATCCACGGGGACAGAAATACATTAAAGTTTTGTTAAATGATCTATGACCTTTACAGGGACTGATATCTACTCTATTAATCCTTCAATCAATAAGGAACACGATACGCCAGCTCTCTAAATCAGTTTTATTTTCCCCCGAACGTACGCAAGATGCTGAGTCTAAAACGATAGGGTCAAACCATGTGCACACAAAAAAAAGAGTGTGTGGGAAATTATAGCCAGAAACTACGATTTCGTGGATTTTCCAGATTTCAAACTAGCCTTTTCATAGAATTAACTAATGATTTCTAATCATTCAACGTTTAAATATTACATTCAAACGAGTAATTTAGAAATGCTGAATACGTCACGCACACCTTCAACAATTCTGACATTCTCAATACCACAATCAATATGTGTGGATCGTACTGATTACATGCAAAGGAAACAGAATTTATTTTAATAGAAACGCAAATTAAGAAAAATGTCTGTACTCGTTGAAACCAGTCACATATTGGGGTCTGAATCGTCTCCGTCTAATTACAAGGCAATCTCCAAAGTTGAGAAGATGAGCCTCTTCTCGATGGCACCTGAACACGTGGGTGAGAAGCTCGACGGCAGCATCCAGCATAGAAAGCCCCTAGAGTTCCCAGTACAGAGGGATTTGACTGGAAACTCTCTGCAGGTTTGTTTCTCAACGGCCTGTGCCGCCATCTCCTGATCTTAAGCACCAGGATGTCTTTGCCTTTTCTTTCCTCGGGCGTTTTGCAGTGTGGTATGAACATGTAGACTAGTATTTGTGACGGTTCAATGTCGTATGGCGCCTTTGCAACAGAAAAGAAATAAAATTTTAAATTAAAATTAAAAATTCATATTTCGTTGGATTCAACGTGGAAGGTTGGTTGCTCTAATTTAAGTGGTTTCTTGTCAAGTGGTTCAAGTTACCGTGCAGATTAAGAAAATTAGTGTGAAAATATAGTGGACTAATAGATATGATGGTTCAAAGTCTTATAGCTCCCTTATACCAAACAAAAACGTTGGTTGCAGTGAAAAGCGTGGTACTGAGAGAGTTCAAATCTAACGGTTGGCTGTTCCAATTCAAGTTGTCGAGAATTTAGCCACAAAATAGATTTATAAATCTACCGTAAGGTATGAAAGTTCAACAAGGCAGTATGGTCATTCATAAAGTAATTAATTATTAATGTCAATTTGTTGAAAAATCGTCGCCTTTTCTCCACACAAGCATTCATTATATAGAAACATCAATCCTCTTTTGTTATATTAGAACTAGGCACTTAATGTTTTCAATAGAAAATAATATATTCTTTAGCGGGAATTAATATGCGGCGAAAACAGATTCATGGCTGACCAATAGTTAAGCATCTGGGTTACTTTAACGGCTATTTAATATAGCATTTATCAAGCTTGTGGCTGGACATCGTATGAATACACTCTTTGTTGGCCAGCTTACGTGGTATTGAAGCACGTATACAGCTGTATTTCTGAGACACAACCTCAACGTCGCCACAGATCGCTTTTTAAAATACACCTTGACCCAGTGGTCGCGTTCTTCAGTGTGATAATTGAGTAGTTTGACCGTGAATGCAGATGTTCTTTTGTCCTCGTACCATATTAGAAATAGTCTCCGGGTAGCTTCACCCTATATTACAGATTTCAATAGTTTACTATATAATTATATAGCTTCGTGATCATGGCTTGCATAGTGGCCTATAGGTATAATCGAGATCAGTCCAAAACTATGAACGGTTATACCATTAACAACGGACGGAGGTAGACAATAGCATAGGGACTCTTCCGATATTGAACGGAAGTCGTGTATACATGTTCGCTATATATGCATTTTTGACTCTTATTAATGTCTTATTGAACACTTAAGGTAAGGTGTATGGCTTGACGTATATATGTATCCCTTTTCTCATGTACCGCCACTTGGTGGTTTTCGAGAATAAACTGAATTGAATTGAATTGGCCCTGAAATACCTGGGTGGTATATAGAGGGGTGTGTGAACGGAGAAGTGGGTGGGGTAAGTGAGATGGCTTAACCCCCAGTGCATATTCACCAAATACAGGCTTAATAATGGACCAATGCAAATCCAAACTTTACGTATACATGTATGCCTTAAATCTTGAAACGTAATACAAATTTAATTCATTCTTGTACAACAATATTTATTATGAATGGTATTAAGTTGTATACTTTTGCATTGTGCTTTGAACTATTATAAAATACGGCGAATAGTTGGCCTATTTATTGCCAGCGTAACTTTTTTCCATTATTGAATGACCTTTACTTCGTAGTCCAAATCCCATCCCGAAGACCCGAGGTCACGAAATAGAATCGCCCCTCAAAGCTTTATACCCACGGCGATGATATATATAGAAATACTCAACCCACCCCCACCCCCACCCCCACCCCCACTCATGAAACAGAATCGTCTCAACCCACGAAATACAACACCCCCCTTAAAATGTTTAACGGTTTTTGTCTTCTTGAGGTATTCTGTCATTCTATAGACCATAATTTAAAAAAGTTAAATGACCGTTACTGTAATATTCACATTCTATCCAGACAATGTCCGCCATCAGCAAACGTCTGATAACAGCTCAACTGTAATTCTCTGTAAACTATGCACAGTGTATTAATCTTTCTTGAAACGTCAATTGAACCAAAAATAAGTCATAAATCTCTGAGATAGTTACACTTTATTCCAAGAAAACATCACTATATTCAGTTAATAAAATGTGATCTACATTTTAAAAGAAAATAGAGGATCGTACATGAATGCGAAGTCAGTCAATAAAGGACGCAATAAAGGATAACGGAATGAGGTCGTGCACAATAACGCTGCGAAGACATTTATCATTAAAATAGGTCTACGTACGTTGAAATTATACACCAGTTTGTTTTTATTACGAGTCGCTTATCTTTAGGCTGATCTTTCGTCTACTACCAACTATCACGGCTAGTGGCTCTGAAGAAGTCATAGATGTAGAGCGGACGTGAAATAAGAATCCAAATAATGTTATTTATATGACACCAAGTTTGGATTTAAATGTCAATGTGTCATATTTACGTGCATCGTTGTATGATTTCCCGCTACATTCCCGCTATTGTATTTGGTTTTAGAAGCATTGAATTGATTTTCATTGGTAGAACCTGCGTGGTGTTCGTTGGTATAGATCGTGCAAATGCTAGTAAATAGCGTGTCGTACATAATTCTCTGATGTCATACAACCTGGGTATACTCGTACTCCGCGGTACCTGATCCCGGAAGTGTGAATGCGAAGAGCATGTATATGTGTACTCATATTAATCATAATTAACGTTGACGTCATAACCGCTGTCGTTCGTCAAGGTATCTTTCATATTTAACGACGGATTCGATGTCCAAGCCATGTAGATAGAAGTCGAAACATGTGCTTACCCTACATGATAATTACACGTGTAGACGAATACACAGAATTAACTGAAAATGAAAGTACACACATGCACGTACGCACACATATACATATAGACACACACACACACACGCATGCACGCACACACACACAAACACAAACACACACACACACACACACACACACATTTAATTATTGATTATAACACCTAATTGATGTCTTCACAATCTGAAGTCATTCTAAAGTAACGAAAAATTAAAATAACGAAAAATAACGAACATTAAATTCATCTGGCACAAATAGTCCGACACCAACAGTGCAACCATTCATTGAGATGAACATCATTCGAATTTGGTATTTTAACTTAGATGTTCTTAGTTCTAATCCATGGTTACTTGTAGCACGATTAATGTTGTTTTTTTTGCGAAGTTAGGACATATTTGTTTTATCAAATACAGGGGAGAGTTTGATGTAATTTCAGAATACACACTTATGCCATGAACCATATCACAAATTGAATACGTCATGTATATGTTACTGGTATTTGGTATTTCCCACTATAAGCAGGGAGCCGTCCGCTCATTGAAATGCCGTTGAATACAATGACCATTGCAACTCACTCTTATTATTAATTGGCTACTAGTATAATCATTAATAACTTCACCATGCATGGCGCCACTACTACGCATGTATATATTCCGTAAAGCCGACGGACATTGAGAATATCAGAAAACGGCAAATCTTTCCAAGATGTAAACACGTCTATGTTAATCATCGCGACAACCTAAAGTCCGAAATTAATTGCAGTAAATACCAGTTACTATAGAATAGTCACCATTATTGGATCTCGATAAAATTAATCATGCCTCGAGATATATATTATATTATGTCGATAAATTCTTTCCGCAATAAACGTGGAAAATCGAGGCATCAAATAAGTTAATTTCCCAGTTAGATCTGGTTCTTGTTGTTTGAAGTCGACCATGAATCGATGGCCTATTTTGAACATCGTCTAGACATGAGTTGTGTCCCTTGATGAATGGCGGTCGTAAAATGCAGAGCATGATCTTTGTATGTAGTCTGGGTAATAGCTGATTAATCTTGGCTAGCACTAGTATATCTAGTCAAAGTCAACGAGTTTCTGAATGTTAATAATGCTTGTCCAAAAGATAATGTATAACGTTACAGAAAACCCTTCCTATGTATAGTAAAATGTATAGACCAAGTTTAAGTCTCACAGACGTCATATGAAGCGGGAAGCTAGCTTGCATTAAACTGTCATAGCCACTTAGAGACCAATGCGCTCTTACATTTATCTCATTGGGTATCGTTTCTCGAAGCTCTCTTATCCATTAAGAAACCATAGCGCTCTCTGTGCAGTGCATTAGCTACCGGCAAAGAGAGCGTTATGGTCTCTTAGTGGACAAGGGAGGTTCGTGATAGTATACCCTGATCATTACAAGAGCGCTTTTTCTTCTATGTGGCTACGTGAGCTGCATGAATGGATGCTCACGCAGGGTTCGAAGATTACGAAAGATACTTGAGCACGATTTCATAACTCAAGATTTGTTCACAAATAATGTCCATATAACATTTGAGCTTGAGCATGAAATCCTACTCAAAACGATTTGGAATCTCAGCGTCGCCCCTTTACATTCCTTCCACGTAGACTACAGGATCTTCAGAGTCCTGGGTATCCATCCACGAAGCTCTATTATCATCTAAGAGACCATAGCGCTCTCTTTGCCGATAGCTATAATGCGCTGCAAAGAGAGCGCTATGGTATCTTAGTTGATAGGAGAGTTTTTTGAAAGGATACCCTGTCAAAGGCATCACAGCAAAACAGTTTGGTGTCCTGTTCCAGGGTCCTAACAAAATCCCACCAGTATCTTGGCAGGACACCGGAGGTGAAAGTGTCCTATACTAGGATCCTGTTAATATTTTGTTAAGATCCTGGGGTATCCTTTCACGAAGCTCAGTGTCGCTCCTTTACAGTCTTTCCACGAAGCTCTATTATCCACTAAGAGACTGGTAGCGCTTTCTTTGCCGATAGCTAATACATTGCTAAGAGAGCGCTACCAGTCTCTAGTAGATAAGAGAGCTTCGTGAAAGGACACCCTGGAACAGGACACTGAAATGTCATTGCTATGCATGACTGTAATAGATAACTAGATTGTTTTTTTTTGTTTTGATTTGCACAATACTTGTCATTATTAGAAACTTTAATCTATTCGTGTGAATTCTCAGAACACGAGACATACTGAAGAGCCAGCCACCTGACCTTCTACATGTACCAGGTGTTGTATTGCTTCCTGTCTTCAGAAGGTGTACTGTCTTCCTGGTTCAGGTATCCACACGCACCGCTGATAATTGATGGGCGCGTATGATGACTAGGCAATACAGACAAAGGTATACAGATATCAATTAATTTTCAAAGCAAATGCCGTCTATCCTCTGAAATGTTGGTGAAGTATCACAAGCGGCTATAATGTCTAGATGTTCTTATTTTCGACGTATGTGTATATAGAGAAGCACGTGTTTTAAACATTGGAGAACGCATATGCACGCACGCACGCACACACACACACACACACACACACACCTCAAATCAAAATCCAACACAAAACGCTCACATAAAATTATACCATAGATACAAGTTGTCCATACCCAACCCATTAATACGCCAGTATTACCATACATGAATTCATTGAACACTATTTAAGTAGCTGAGGATGCGTACGCTTACTGAAGACGTCATGTCTATTATTACTGAATATTTCAACTAGTTATCGTATGCAAGGGCTAAGACTAGACTTTGATGTGTATCCATATCACCTTCCATGGCCTGCCTTGTGCTGGCAGGAGACTGATATACGGATCTTTAATAAGATTTCCAGCCAGGTTCACGACCACGTCTTCGCGTGAGGAATAATCCATCGCGGTGTAATCATGGCCCATATCGTGGACGTTCTTAAGTATTGCAAGTTGGACTGAATCGGACTGAAATAGGATCTGCCCTCTTCCTCGAGTCTTACTCATCATCGCTCGGTGATTCTCATTTATGAAAATGTGATACGACGTTAATTATCTATAGAGTTTGCGCTCAATGCATTGGAAAATGTTCCTCTTTTTTCTTTTCTTGGTGGATTAGCCTAACTATAGCTGTACTTTCTATGCACACATTCTATGAAACTCTGTACTCATTTCTTAACAGGAGGTGATGCTTTTTTTAAAGCTTTTACAGTAAGAAAATAATAAATAAAATAATAAGAAGTAAACGAGTTAGTAGAATTAACTACAGGGGAATTAATGTCCTCGTATACAATCACAGATACAGGAATATGGGTTAAGTTATCCAAACGAGCTAGTATGCAAATATCAAATTATTAATAACACATTTAAAAGGACATTCCAGTATTCTAGATAAGCCTACTATATCAAGAATATCAAATATAGACTATTTTTTTAAATTTATAGTTATTCAGAAAACAGAAATTCCTATATCTGTACACATCTTACAGAGCGCGACCTCTGAAAATATACTCAATAAAATTAATTCAGGGTCTTTAGGCCTTTTCAAAGAATACATTTAGGTCTGTAGTATTCTAACAATGATGATGTACCGAGTATCTATATGCTCCACGTACTCTTCAGGAGGTTACAGACATATTGAAAGAAGAATGGCGTAAGATTCTTCAATCCGAGTTCCCAAATTTGGTGGGAATATTCCCCTCAAAATAGCTGACGGCCCTTTGTTAATTGTGTTGGGTATACAAGTAAAGCTATGGTTGGCAAAGTGGTAGATACTTGGACTTAGAAAAAAATCATTGGTCCGGAGTTCGAACCCGCCAAGGGGAAAAGGCCATTGCCCGAGGTAGTTATAGTACTTATATAGTATAGCCTAATTATCTGAGCTTTGGCAGCGCCAGAATGATTGGAGCAACACGTATCAATCTCATACTTACACTAATAAGCATCTGTAATGAGTCACTAATGTCTTTTTAAACGTGTTTTGTCTTCATCTGTCTCTTGCTTGGTCACAACACAATTCTCGTAATGAAATTATTGGCACCAGTTGGTGAGTTATATGAATTACACTGTTCGTCTGGGAATCAGATCTATATTGTGTGTGGGTGAGGTTATATGTATTTATACCTAATTGGATAAGATTACAGGCTCCATGTTTGCTGCCGTCACAGAACGACCTCATACTCTTGGCAGCAGAGTGTCATCGTGCAAGTTTACTGTTAGTCATGCAATATAACGAGCCGTTTTGGAATAAAGAGAAAGATAGATAGATAGAGAGAGGGAGAGGGAGGGAGTGAGAGATAGGGAGAGAGAAGGAGAGAGAGAAAGAGAGAGAGAGAGAGAGGGGGGAGGGAGTGAGAGATAGAGAGAGGGAGAGATAGGGGAAAGGGAGGGAGGGTGAGAGATAGAGAGAGGGAGAGGGAGGGAGAGAGAGAGAGAGAGTGAGAGAG
>JAULBP010095473.1:0-11534 GCA_032355345.1 Lepetodrilus pustulosus | reverse complement strand
GTCAACAGACGATCCAATCAAACTCCATTTAATTTTAGAACTATTTGGATACTTTCGAACTTGCTGGCTTTCAAGATACTCCCATTTCCTAAATCAAATTACTTAAAAATTGTAAAATATTGCTGTTTTGTCCTACAATCAGGCCATACTGATACATGAACGTCTTTTTGTGTTAAAAAATATAGGAACATTTTGTGAAAATCAATATCAAAGCATCAGGTTATCCAGCCTGCCTTACTGTAGACCCAGCATGGAATGATTAAACTTTATGTTCAAGTCTTTCCATTCTGGTTAGTATGGTATCCAGATCCATAGCCAAGATAGTCTCAATGTCAGACATCAGTGTTTGACATGGCATCAATGTTACATATCAATGACTAGTATGCTATCAACGGTAGACATCAACGTTTAGCATGGTATCAATTTTAGCCATCAATGCCTAGCATGCAATCAATGCTAGACCAGCGTTTAACATGGTATCTATGTTAGACATCAATGGCTAGAGTGTTATCAACACTAGACCAGCTTTTAAACATGATATCAATGTTGAACATCAATGGCTATCAACATGACGTGTCAGTCAGATGTCGTATCACGATCTGATGGCAGCCTGTAGGACCTTCTCCGCAATGACCATCAGTAGGATAAGGCGGTGCTGTATTTCTTCTCATCAACAGCGTAAGTTACTACATGAAAGAATTACTGTTCACAGCTGGTAATGGGCAGCCCTTGCAGCCACTCTGTACCGAGTTCCAGTACTCGTGCTGCTCATTGATTTGCCTCCTCGCTACAACTGCAGGATGGAGATAATTACATGGGTAACTGTGCGGCATTAGTGGAAGGACTTCCTCCAGATGATGAGCACCCTCTATGTCCCGGATGCCAGCACCCTCAGGACAACAGTTTTATATTTCATCTACTGGATGATAACAAATAAAATAGGTTTGCAGGAAGCCAGTATCCACGGAGGCCCTGCAGATACAGCTCGCATTACCAGTTGATCCCGGACTCGGCAGAAGCCACCAGACTATTCGGGCTGATCTAAAAGTACCAGTATACAGAACTTCTCCATCAGTAGAAATTATATTCATCAAGTATCATTCAAAATACTGTACTAAAAATATTATTAAATATTTCAGGTTGTGGTTTTCAAAGAATGAATGAATTAGTGCTCGACGTTGCAGCAGGAATATTTCACCCAAATGCGGGGAACGTTTGGAAAGAGGGAAATAATAAAAGAATGAAAGTGTAATAAACATTCCAGCAAAGTATAGCATGATTGCCCTACTTTAGGCTTCACTACAATTAGTAGTGACCGGGACAGTGAGTCCACACTGACCCATTGACCAGTAGCGCTTTCAGCTTGCTCTCCAGTGTGGAGTTAGAGCATTACAACTACATGCCTTATTATTGTTATTAATTGAATAGAAATCAGTCTAATGATTTTTTTCCCACATTTTCTATCCAACTAAAAGGATGTATTTAAACAGTGTGATGATCAAAGCCTGACAAACATTGACCTGTTATTGGTATACGCAGACACCTAAGCCTGACAAACATTGACCTGTTATTGGTATACGCAGACACCTAACAGGAATATATTTCCCTACTTGCTGAAAACATTTGTTCAAGGCCCTAACGGAAACAAAACTGTCTGATCCTATACTGGGTACTCTGGGTCTGCTGATCCCATCTATTACATTGGTGAGAATACAGACACACAAGGCATCAGTATTCCGCTCTAGTGTAGCAATTAGCCTGCCTTAGCCTGCCTTCATCACTGGACTATAGACATTGTCACGCTAACTCTCTTGTGGCATGTTTCAACCCAACAGAAGAAAATCCAGTTATGAAAAAGTAAATGTCCTGGAAAAAAAACTGTCTCCATGTCAAAGAAGAAGTTTTCTACTTCAACTACAAAATACACAGTGGAAAGTGACTTTAACTTGGGCTTGTTAAAAATACGGTAGTTTCATATTACAATCTACTATTGGTTGGAGACTGACAACTATGTACTTTAGCGGACTCAAACACAGAATCAATGGTCTTGTGGTCTAGTGCACAAACCACAGGTCTTTCTTGCCTGCAACGTAGAAGTTCAGTCATTCATGAAAGTAGGTTGCCATGTATTGGCAATGTGAAATATAGGTCACAACATCATGTCACGTATGCACACAGAAGTAAATCTAGCTAATGCAGAAAGTCTGTTCATCAACCCAGGCAATAGTCGGCCATTAATGTAAATGTACAAATAGGAACTAGTCCACAAACACTAGTATTGGATTGTTTGTATTGACAGAAAACACCTGATAAATACCGCATGCTATATTGGTGTTGGTAATCATTGTAAGAAGCCAGTGATTTCAGACATGAAAAGAAATATCTATCATAGCGGAAACAATCTTCGAGGAAGCCTGGACAAAACATAACTGGTACATCTGGGCAGAACTGGCAGCCTATCTCATCATTAGCTCAATAATAAGTGGCGGCTATAAATGGATTGATCAAAAGTATCTGTATTGATTAAAGCTTGACGTTTTTAATTTCCGTCAATTAAAGCTGTAGATGGTGAGCCAAGTCCATGGAATAGACATACTTATAACACTAGCGATGTCCTCGGCGAGATCAATGCTGTCGTCAGATTCAGCCCGATTGGTACAGTAGCCAGTAGTGATTGAACAATGGTCATGAACTTTTTCACCACCATAATGATTATCACACTATTTGAAAATAAAGTACAAAAAGGTAAGTAAAATCGATAATGTATTTTCAGAATAATTATGAATACAGTTTGGTAATATTTGATAACAAAAGTCCCTTGATACAAATACATTGAGGAGAGGTGGACTGGTGTCTGTCTAATAACCTGGAGGTCCAGTGTTCAAGACAAGCCTAATATAGACCACTGCAGAGCACTATTGAACAAAGAGCTCCATTGCATACAGTTGTGAACTGTTAATGGTAGGATGGGATGAAATGGTGAATGTTAGCCTTCCAGCACTATAAATGGCAGATGTGTTATATACTCCCCAGGGTGTTGAGGAGGTGAAATGAGTACACATTGATTAAATAACTGAAATAATAAGGAAGTACATATGGGGAACTGTGGGACTATTTGAGAGTGTTTTAGAAGAATGTATCGAAATAGAAACATAGCATGCTTTCGAGCATGGGTTTGGGCATGGACATTATTATCATAAATGGATAAATGAAAGAAAACATGAATGAATGACTCTTTCATGTAACATGAAACAATTTTTCAGTTGACTAAGGAACACAAGCTTAAGTAAAACTAATTACTTTTGTGATCAACATGAAAGAGATCATCAACACAAAGTAATAACAGTTTGAAAAACATTTCATACTGTGAAAGGTCAATAAATTATTTTTAATTCAACTGCAAAAGTCTATTTCCTTTTTTAAAAAAAAGAAAAAGAATGTCACCACTGATGTAACAATGATGAACAAAAATAATCTCTGATGAGCTGAAATCAATACATTCAATTAAAACAAAATTTATAGACAAATTGCTTTGGAAAAGTAGTCATTGGGAAGCATCCATAACCTTTAAAATATCAAAAATATGTATAAATACCAGTTTCTAATATGGCAGTGCAAGTAAATCTCCTTGTTCCAATGGCAATTTGTGGATACAAGTGTATATCTAGTAACTGGCTCATAATGAATGAACTATTTTTATTATTGACCTTTAAATCCCATATAGATTTAGATTAGCACAAACCTCTAATGTATGGTCTTAACACCACCTGACAATATGAACATTCCATGGCTGAACTAAAAGGCCATTACAGAAATGAAAGTCTGATCTCAGAAATGACCTTCTCAGAACAAGTGACCTTGACCCTAGATGTCTGGAAAGTACACGCGCTATGGCTACCCAAATCCAAATAGAACAGCAGTAATTACATTGCCTGAAGGTCATCAGTGGTTTATCAAGTCTTTAATAATTTACACAGAGAAATGTGTCGACAATAGACAATGAATCTAACCTGTTGACAACTGTCCTCGACCTGTGCCTATGAACACACATCCAGTACTCATTACAGAGATATGAACAGTGGCATCTCTCCTCTGATGCAGGGTCAAAGTTCACCTCTTGGCATACATTGAAACATATCCGACAGTCAAACCTGTCGCTGAAAACAATCTCATTCATCACGATAATACCAGAACTGCCTCGCAGTCTTCACTACTTCTGTGTGCAAATCTAGAATAGTTACTTCTTATGCTTATACACTTCACCTTCAGTATCAGACACAAATACATTTCTATGTAAGACAAGTACTTATCGGACATTCAAAGCCATTTCTTTTTACAATAATATGATAATTTACAAAACAAAATCATTAAACAATTGAAGATAATGTTCTCCAATGTCACTGACAAGGACTAATGTAAGTGCAGACTTTGCTGCTGTCTTTAGAGCCTGTCGCTGTTGTCTTTGCATCCTGTCGCCAGCTGTTTGTACATGCCATGCACCTGGATTTACATGCCATGTACCGCTTTTACCACTGATGCATTCATATTTCCAGCTGTTACTCATTTTCCATGAAATACTATGGTTATTCCTGCTAAATTTGCGTTAATACACCCGATAGATAGGAAGGCCTGAATACATTAGAATAGTTCTTATAGTTGTTCAGGATGACCCTGAAGTAAAGTAACCAAGACAAGAGGCACAGTAGTTTATTGGTACACATTTTTCTGATGTTCAACATATATCGATACAGGTATATGAACAGATGAGACATGACAGGTGATCGAGTAAATACCTGGGTGATCAAGATAATACCTGTCTAGGTGATCCAGATAATACCTGTCTAGGTGATCCAGATAATACCTGTCTAGGTGATCCAGAAAATAACCTGGGTGATCCAGAAAATACCTGGGCGATCCAGATAATACCTATCTACGTGATCCAGTAAATACCTGTCTAGGTGATCCAGTAAATACCTGTCTAGGTGATCCAGATAATACCTATCTAGGTGATCCAGATAATACCTGTCTAGGTGATCCAGATAATACCTGTCCAGTGTATACATGTCTGGGTGATTTATTGAGTGTACCTGCATGGGTGATCCAATACCTGTATGGGTTATCCAATGAGCACATGACATGGTGATCCACTGAATACATGACATGGTGATCTAGTGATCACCTGATGCTGGAACATAATGCAAAGCAGCCCAGATTCATTACCACAATGTCAACGACAGGAAACTGATCAATTGCTGCCGAAAAGTTACAATTATTTTGAGGAGAAAAATGGATTATTTTGTGACAAGAGGATATGGGAAAGTCTTAAAGAATCCAACTTGTCATGACGATGTTGATTGAGAATCTCCACATATATCACGATACAGAGCATGAATATGTAGAATTTACAGATAATTTTTATATAGGTGTGAAATGTTTGCCTGCATTCATAATCTGAACTAAATATTATTATCTTATATCATATCTAATGTAAGGATTTAAACAAAATAAAAAGACCAGCAGAATTTCTGCCATTTCACAGATGAAGATTTGGAATTAACCACATAGATAAACAGTCTGTAGGAAGTGTCAGTGCAGATGTTAGTGATATTCTACAAATTGTGACAAATAGAATGGTCAGCTCCAGCCCGTCAATTACACAGCCATTGACATGTCAATCATGGTGGCTTTACCTGTCACTCAAATCAGTGTAGCCAGAGATTCCACCCAGGAACACTCTAGGTTAATGTGTCAAACAGATATCCAGATATTTGCCATACATCATTTTCCTAATACAAGGAGATGCTGGAGAACATTGTCGGCCTACTTGACGACATATTTCATGGAAGTACTTGACAATGTGAGTGACCTTGACACTACACTGCTACTGGATGGGCAGTGCCAGGCTACTAACCGGCATATTACGACTGACCAGACTGGGGTCAAAGGTTGATAGTCGGACCTCTCTCATGCCATCAATAAGCGGCAGCAGAATTAGTTGGGAAGACAGATGACAGTCATCTAATAACTGTCAGATTTACAACATTCGGGCATAATGATCAAGTCTGAGAATCATTGTAATGGTAACAAAGTAGGAAATACAACAGGTTGTGAAGTTACCCCAACTCACAACCCCCCACCCCAAAATCACCAATATAAACTTTGGTGACCAGTTTTATAGATCTAGAGTGACCATGTGGTGTTTAGTCACAATGGAAGAGCGGCAATATGGTGTGCAGTCCCAATTTGATAGTTGAGTGGCAATATGGTATGTTACATCAAAATGAAAGAGGCAATGTGATGTGATGAGTCACAATGAAAGTGCCAATATGGGACGTGTGTTCAGAATCACTGAAATGGCACAATGCCTCTGGAATAAGCGACGTAAATACCAATAATGGCACAAATCTGAGATGACATTTAGGACATTTATGAGGTGCTTGTAACCAATCAATGTAGTATGATCACAAACCAAGTACATATGCACCGATGTCTTTCTTGTACATGGCAGACAGATGTCACATACACTGATATTTCACACATTCTACTGCTAATTTACTTTATTTCAACATCACTGGTTGCCAATATTGGGTCAAGGTCAATTTTATCAATTAACACATATAAATATTATTTTTCCATTGTAACAGTAATGTTTGTCTTCAATATGCAATTACAGTGTCCCCTCGATATAACATGGTCAGATGCACCGCGGATTCGGATATAACGCAGGGTCAGATGTGGATCCCATTATTATTTTCGCTATTTCCCTGTAATATTGTATAAGGCGGATACTATAACAAGGGGGTATGTCATGGAGCCCAACTTTAGCGTTATATCGAGGGGACACTGTATATAGAGGTCCTCCTATCAAACTACTGAGGTTGGTCAGTTTTGTTACTTTCCATCATTCTTTGTGATGGTTTCCACTGGAATCATACCTATTGGTGTGCCAACAAGAAAACACTTCCCATATGCTTAACAAGTCAGCATGTTGAACAAGTCAATAGAGGTTATCGCAGCACTCCATTTCTTCAATTTAATTTGAGAAAAAGTGCTAGAAATTTTAATAGAATAGCTTGTGCAGCCATACCATGTTACTTGGTTAATCTAGTATTTTGACATTTTGTAGCTGTAAGAAATACCTACATATAAATTTTAAAAACGCAGTATATTTTTAATGGACGCTTTCTTTCTTGGTCCCTTTTTTCAGTCCCTGACAATTAGCGTTTTCAGAAAGTCATGATTTTTAAACAACTAAAAAATAAAAATCAGAACATTTGTTTGATCTGATACAATTCAGTAGCATCCATCCAGATGCTTGAACTAGTACATGTATCTCGAGATTGGTGGAGTTTGTGAGAGATTGGCTGAGATCAATACAACCCAACTTGAGTATTTTGTAGACAAAGTCCAAATTACTGGCCGAGATTGGCACCATTTGGATCTGTGTGTGAGCGGATGAAATCTGAGAAAACCCAAATGCGAGGATTACCATAGTGACAGAGGTTCTTCTGCAGAGACTTAGAAGGTCACTGGCAGAAAAACGAAGAGGAACTTGGACGAAATATAGCCAAGACATTTCCAAGTGGCTGAAAAATACAGCATTGCCAATCTGAGGGGGAGTTGACTGATGACTAAGACAGACAGTTTTGTCATTGCTACTTTATATGCTTGGCCGAGTTTCCAACTTATTCAGCTAATAAAACATGTCGTGTCCAACTTGTTCAGCTAATAAAACATGTCCTATAACAGTAACGTGGCAGACTTTTGTATTTAGGTCTGATTTGGGGATACTCTCAAAATTATTTCTCTGATAATACAGTGTGTCAGGAGGAAGCCTGTAGTACATGTAGCACCAAGTGTTGCAGCAAAACCTACAAGCACTGGCTAATACTGCTGAACCAAGGATGCTAACTGTACTAAAAGCAAACAGCACATCCCATCCTGTAACGTCTGTGAACATTGATGCCAGTCCAGAGATATGTTCTAACCCTAAACCTTTCCATCTGAAGTCAGAGCACTCAAACCTAGAAGGCAATGCATCAAGAAGGCTTATCTTAATAAACTGTATCCTAGGATTAACCTATAATGGTGTATTCTAAGGCAGTATGCTAGTACAGTATACTTGATGAGAGCGTAGCCCAATATGAGTTTATCCTAGTTGGGTGACCGACTAAACTTCCATTGCTAGAGATGGAGGACTGACAATCAATGGTAGGTATTGGACACTCCAAAATATAGTATTGAATGGTCTGGAAATACACAACAGGGACAAGAAATAGATGAGTTTTAACATGTGACCAAGACAAGTAGACATCTGTTAGACTTATTGTCTGTGTACTCTACTATAGAGCTGTCTTATTGTCTGTGTACTGTCTATAGAGCTGTCTTATTGTCTGTGTACTCTACAATATAGAGCTGTCTTATTGTCTGTGTACTCTACAATATAGAGCTGTGAGTATACTGACATTTACACATTAATAAACAAATATATTGTCAATCCAACAATCTGATTGGCCCACTTCACCCCAAAGCATTGCATTCATACTTCAATGAACTAAATTTTCTTAGGTGGCATTGTTACGTCACGTATACATGACGTCATCTATATTCATGCACTGCTCCTAAAATGTTGACTAAACACATTGATGCATCATGTTACGACTTTTAAATGAAAGGATTCCCCATCCTTTTGTCGAGTAATTTATTTATAAGTATTGACTGTAAGCTTCGTGGCTTCATACAGTTTGCACATCGATTTTTTTTACGTTCATACCTCGATGAACATAATAAAAATGACAGTCAATCCTTAAATGTTATTTTACTCCACATTGCCCTGACTTTGTAATGCCCCGTCTCCACATTGCCTTACACCACATTGCCAGACTTATCTACATTGCCCCAAACTCCATATTGCAATGACTCAACTTGTTATAACTATAAATTGCCCCGATTCCATGCCCCCTCTAGTATTGCTAGCACGCTATACTCTCCCGCTTTCAGTCCCAGATCACCAAAATCAAGAAGCACTTAATGACAAATCGATCTACTTTCACATGCTGGAATGGCTGACTCTAATGTTGTGCTCATACACCAACATTCAGCAGTGATACCTACCCAATATGTCACCTATCAGGGAAATGCTAATGCTGCAAGAATCACAAACACATCGTTGCCTCAACAAGTTTGACACACATCTAGAACCTGTAGCTTTTATGTTGAGAGAAGTCTGATTAAATAGCTCACTAAACTGGCAAAAAGACATATCGGGGATGAATGGCTCCAATTATTAGTCATTCCTGCGTATATCTCAGCACACAGCTCGGCCAGGATCACCATAGGAATGTCTTCACAATTGGAGACAAATCAACTTCTTCCTGAGTAGGTTCCTGCTTCCCTCGGGGAAAACAAAGTAAAGTACACCAGCAGCTTGCCTCGCATACAACAGTTTATGTACCACTGACATCCGTTTCCACGGAATTAACATTCTGTCATACTTATTTCTTCCGCTACACACTGAATGTCTTCATCAGGAAGGCCAGATTAGTTTCTCTGTAGAACAGTTATAAACACATTAATGACTTGATCTTGTGCATTGTTCCTGTTGACTTTGAACTTGAGCATATTTGTAAAATAATTCTATTGTCTGTTTGTCTCTATAAATGTAGGTGTCATCTCAACTGTAGGTATTACTGGCATGGGCAAGAGAACACAACTGAGCTTTACATAATCATGGCGCAATCAGCTTGATGGAATGAATATTGAATATAAAAGGTTACTTCCTTGAATTATAAAGATATTTCAGTTACTCACAAATATATTTGGTAAATTGGGAATTTACTTTCACATTTCCTCTATTATTGAAGATAAAGTCTAACACTTCCAATGTGTTTGATAGTGACAATACAGGCTGATGGCATTAGGTGTCTTTGCAAAAGAAATATTTAAAAAATCAGTCAGTCAAATGCAAAAACCAAAAATAATATATTACATATAAATATTAGTTATTATCCTGTCCTCTGACATAAAATAGCCATATTATATCCTACCATGGCAGTTTTCTAGCCACATAGGAAGAAGTGCCATCAATTTGGACGTGTTTATATCTTAACAAGAATCAAACCACCGTGTACCATTTACCACAGTTCTCTATTCTATGTATTCATTACAAGGCGACCATTTTCAATTCAAGTTTTCACTTCCCCAAAGTGAACTGTGCACTAATGAGCTGAGTTACTAATGTCAGGCAATGGTCATCGATAACCCGAGAACCTCGTTAAAACACCCAGAGTGTTGGAGACTCCGCCATGCTTCATAATTGTGATGGATGATCAGTGATTTGCTCATGGAATCGATTTCAGCTTTTCTTTTTAGGTACATGAGACAAAATTAGAAGTAGGAAACAGGTGGTAAACAAACAGGGATGCGCAGCAATCACATTTTTGTTAAAGTAGTTTTGCAAGGTCAAGGAAACATCCATGCAGGCATATTTCTTTCCTGAAAGTCACATCAATAAATTCTATTCAGAGGTGTTTTAGAGCTTGTCTAAAATAAAGGTATTGAAAATTTTAACCGTTCCATGTTAACACTTTCATTGGAATGATAGCATCACAAAAAAACCCATCTAATGTGCATGTTTCAGAGGAAGGAGAACATTCCACTCTGCTCTGGTCGTGTTCAAACCCATTCAACCCTTCTTATTCTCGCCTGCTGTACATGATGGGTTTGGAGTTTATTGCCAGTCAATACAGTAATTCTGTGATCTTTCAGCAATGTTTCCAATGTAAGGAAAACCTGGAACAGCCATGCATCATGGTTAGACTTTTATTAATGTTCTCGCTATGATGTGATAAAACACAACACATACATCTGGCACATAATCACTTTGTAGGAAAACAAAAACAAATCCTATTTTATATTAAGACAAATGAAAACTTTACATGCGTTCTTCGACTGTTGTAAGAAGATTTCAGGCCAAATGATAATATATGGGTTGAGCTGAAGCCAAGATCTGAGCATTTCTTAAAAAACAAGCCATCCGATGTTGACTACAAGTTAATTCTACCAGATTAAGCCAGGCTGTGACTGTTCTGGCTAATAATAGAGGAATCGTCCTAGTCTAGGGTCTAGCGAGGACCTTACAGTCCCCATGAAAGTGTCTCAAACCTATCTTTGTCTACAAGAAAACTGTTCTATTTCAACCTGCAGATTTCCACCAGTAATTAACTGGAACAAATTCAATTTGACCAAACAAATTCAAATCCAAGAAGTTACCGATTCCTACAGGTCATTTGTATGTCTAGACTTGTTTCGAAACTTCCTTCCAAGGAAGAAGGGAAAATATTCAATTACAGGATGAAGGTTTCGGGAAAACATGATGTCCCAAAGACAGAAGATAGCTGTGACTAGAACAATCTTGGGAGGTTTGCGTGTCCTCAGTTCTTTATACCCCTCTTCCGATCTCGTTGCCATGGTTTCTTTTGTTCTAAGTGTACTTGTATATCCGGATACACGTACACTTTCTCAGAGAAAGTGTA